>CAJNIZ010034402.1:0-24300 GCA_905231905.1 Symbiodinium pilosum
AGCCCGGCAAATTGTACACAATGTTCACTTTGTTGCTTCTGTTTGCCAGGCCGCCGAGGCATGTGAGATGTGATATGATGTGATCTTCAGTGACATGCTTGCTCAAATATGTGAATCAATTCGTGTACATACATGTTTCACGGTTCTGACCATGACCCATGGTTGTTCAAGGACATTGCTCTCTGGAGTTTGGCTTCCCGTCATGCCTCGCAATGGGACTGCGGATTGGCCTGCTGGCGCCATAGGTCTGGTGCGAAACCTTGTGCGCGCTCGTGCACACCGAGCCCCGCCGGCTGTACGGCGCGTTGCCATGTGTGGGTGGGCGCGCCGGTGGTGGAGCATCCTGTCCGCAGCTGTGCAGCAGGCAGTGGCCGGCACGGCGCTCGGCTGCGCGTGGCCAGCGGCCTCGCCCACCTGCGCAGCCGACGCCCCGCCATTGGAGCGAGTACTCGATTGCGCGAGTGCCGATGCTGGGAGCCGGCTGCCGCTTCGGGCGGATGGGTAAGTAGCTGGGCGAGTTAAGACCAGAGTGGGACCTCCCGTGCAGTCGTAAAAGTCCGAGAAAAAATCCTGTCCCATGTGATCATTTTGCAATTTGGGCATCCCCCTCCCGCCTCTGCGCTGGCTTGTCAACTGCCTAGGGGCCGGGTGGTGTCGCCAGGGCTCATTACAGTTCAGGGGGTGGGAAGCCCTTTTTTCCCCTCTTCGGACCGTTTAACTCGCAGACTCCGTGGTCGCTGCGGTCGCATGGTCCCTGACACGGGCTGCACGGGAGCGTAGGTGGGGGCCCCGTCGGCTGGAGGGGACGGGGCGCTGCCAGCGCACATCGGCCAAGACTTCGTGCAGCTCGGGCCTCCCCTGCAACGTTGCATTCCCGCGCCAGCGGGGACCTTTTTGCGTCTGCAAATGATTGTCCCGTCCGGCACCCCTACTCAGGGCCAAGCCAGTTGCCGCTCACGCCCGCCGGCTGGGCACGATGGGCTCGATACCCCTGGCGCCAGCCACCTCCGCCAGGGGCGGCTCGGCGCCATCACACTCATCCGCCGTTGCCAGGGGCAGCGACATCGCGAAAGCGCAGTGGGCTGCGACAGTCAGCATCCCTGTCCACCTATGGATGTTGGCTTGTCGCGCCGCGCGGCAATCTTGCGGGCACTCCGCGCGCTTTCGCATTCGCTAACTGGCGGACAAACCCGTGCGCTTCCTGTCCGATTCGGCCGCCAACCCCAACGCCCAGAACTACAAGTTTGCACCGCCTCGGGGCGACAAGGTCTGGGCAATTTTCTGTTTTTTTGACTGTTTGCGGCCCGAGAAAAGGCGTTTTCGGCCAAAAATGATCATTTTGGGACCTCCCGACTTCCAAGTTGGGCCTCCAAAGTCCAGCGGCCTCCCGAGCGATTTTCCGCTGTTCTGGGCCAAAACCGATCGTTTTTAGCCAAAAATGATTACAATTTTAGGCATTTTAGCGGCCCGAGAATGGCCCATTTTGGCGACAAGGGAAAATTTTAAATTTTCGGACCCCCAAGCCGGCAGATTTGAGGGGCACGCAGCAATGGCTTGCGCACACCACGGCCCTCGGGGTGGCACCCGGGGTCTGGACATGCTTGTGTATGGAGCCACGCCCAGGCCAAGCCTTGTGCTGCGATGCCACCCCTGTGTCGCCACTGACATGCACAAGGCAACCGCAGCCATGCAGCGCAGACGTTGACCGGGCAGCGCTCCGAATTGCGGAGCGACGTAAGCGGGCCCCGTACCCTGAGCTCGCCGCCGGAGGCCGGCAGCGCCTCGTCGTGCTGGGTGCCGAAGTCGGCGGTCGCTGGAATGGCGGTTCTTTGGGGCTCGTGCGCGACCTTGCACGAACCCGTGCCTGCAGGGCACCACCCGCAGTCCGGCGAGCAGCGCTGTCAGGATGGGCGCGCAGATGGTGGGGCATGCTGTCACGTGCAACAAGCAGTGGCGGGGACGGCGCTCGGCTGCGCATGGCCAACAGCTTCGCCCACAAGCATGGCAGATGCCCCGCCGCTTGAGCGCGTGCTTAACGGCCGGGGTGCCGAGTCCAGCAGTCGGCCCCGGGCGTAAGAGCCCGTAATGAGATGTAATTAGTAAGGCCGACTCGGGACCGTGGACATGCAGACAGAAAAGTCCGTGTAAAAGAATTGAGCCTCCAGAGCCCAACGGCCTCCCTAGGAAATTTCCGCTGTTCTGGGCATTGTTGATCATTTTAGCGGCCGGAGACTTTTGGCTAAAAATGAGCATTTTGGGGCCGCCACACCCTGAAATTGGGAAAGAGGGCACCGGCTTCCCTAAAGATTTTCCGCGGGTTTAATCATTTTAGCGGCCCGAAAATGGCAATTTTCAGTGCAAAATGATCATTTTGGGACACCCGAAACTTCCAAATTGGGCTTCCAGAGCCCAACAGCTTATCTAGAGATTTCCCGCTATTTTGCACATTCTTGGCTGTTTTAGCGGCCCGGGAATAGCCGTTTTCGGCCACAAATGACCGTTCAGGGACCCCCGAGACTACAATCTTGTTTTGGGATTCCCCGCAATTTTGTACATTTTTGGTTCGTTTTAGCGAGAATTTTTGTGACCACCCAATTTCCAAATTGGGACTCCAGAGCCCAACGGCCTCCCTAAGGATTTTCCACTGTTCTGGGCATTTTTGGCAATTTTAGCGGCCAAAAAAGGGTAGTTTTCGGCGAAAAATGTTAATCTTAGGACCCCAAACGCTAAAACTGGGCGGGCTTCCCGAACCCAACAGCTTCCCTAGGGATTTTCCGCTATTTTTTGCGTTTTTGGGTCATTTTAGCGACACGAGGATGGCCGCTTTGGGCCGAACATGAGAACTTTGGGATCCCCAAACTTTCAGATCGCACCTCCAAAGCCCGACGGCCTCCCTAGGGATTGTCCGCTGTTTCGGGCATTTTTGGCCTTCTGAGAAAGGGCAGCTAGTTTGGCTTTTGCAGCCATGACCGACCACTAGGCTAATTCTGTTCGTGGGAGTTCTTGGGGGTGTAAAGATAAATGCGTCTTCCAAAGCAAGGAGCAACGTGTAAGCATGAATGCACTGGGAAGGGTTCTTGGGCTCTTGTGCGGCAAGGTATTCCCGTGCATTGTGTAAAAGGATGCGCTTCTTGTGATTCTTTTTACATCGGGCTCATCTTTCAAGTTTTGAAATTCGCGGCACGCCGTGGCGATGCGTGACATCCAAGACGGCTAAAATTGTTCTTCTTGGCTAGTTTTATTATTTAAGACGTGCCTAAGCGCTGTGGCCCGCAGCCAAACTCAACTGAAGGAGAAACACTCTCCGCTGTTGCAGGGTCTCATGGCCTGCAGGGTGGGGTCTTTACCCCCATGATCAACGGACACCACAGTGTCAGCTCTCGTGGGCTGGGCCCCGATTAGCGAAAACTCGCTGGGAGCCACCGTAGGTTGAAACATTTTTTTTAGTTTTTCCTCAGAGGTTTTTACGCCTGCAAATGGTTGACGCCAATAAAAACCATGTAAACGCTCCCTTATGGTGCGCACAACCCGGAGTAGGCACAGGGACCTGCCTCCCCTCCACATGTGACATTGGTGCGGCACCAGAGCTCGACATCCCTAACCTGGATAATTGGCCACATCCTGAACACTTAAAGGACTTGGGGAAAGATGTCCTCACACCAGAGGAGGGGGAATCACTGAAACCACTTCCTAAACAAAACCCTCGGGAGGATCACAACCTACTGCAGGTACACCACGAAATACCACAAATTTGGCCTGCTCAGTGAACGTGGCCTAGGACTGGAAAATTGCGCAGCAATTGCGCTTTGGGGATGAGAAAATACATCTTGCACGCTTGCAAATAAGGTGGCGGTGATATCTGTACCCCATTGGGCATTAGCAACAGGCCTCAGCCCGGTTACCCGTGCTGGCGAGGCAAAACCGTGGGGCGACGTCCAGCCCAGCCGGCGTTTCATAGGGCAGCTCGCCGCAAACGGCCCCAAATGTACCCTGAGCTTGCGCGGTTGGGGGCCGCTTTAAAGCTGTCGGCAGCTGCTTCAGCCGACCAGGGACGGACAGCTGCGAGGAAGAGTCCGAGGCTACCTGGCTGTGCCTGTTCGCACGCCACAGAGCATGCTCAGCTCCTGCGCCCGCATGACCTCAGGAATTGACCGCGACATCTGCAGAGCAGAAACCCATGCAGTTCTGCAGGTGATAACTATGTTCCAGCGAAGGATAATCTATTGTAACAACTTATCAGTGGGCTTGACCTGGAACAGGATGACACCCCGACTGTGATGTTTGGGTACAAACAGTTTCCCAATTGGTGGCGAAAGGTCCTGGAAGTTTCCAGGGCACCAAGGTCAAAGCACATAGATCCCATGCAGACGCCGCGGAAACGCAGGATAATTGGATAATTACCGGAAATAATAAAGCAGACGAACTGGCCAAGGCAGCGTTTTTCCAGGCAAAAAATTGAGCACGACAGGCCCATTTGGAGTACGTCTGATGAAGGCAAGTTGATAACAATGTCCAGGGTTTGCTCCCGACTATTGGCCGGAATCACACAGAGACGACGACTATCCGCCCAAACAGGGAGGAACATCTCCCCGACAACGCCCAACGTATTTCATTTCAAACCTCAGGACCGCGAAGCGTACGAAGCCTGGCAAACAAATTTCTCCAAGATGTGCCGGCCCGTGCAAGATCGTCCAGATAGGCCTGCTATTTTCTGCCCACACCCTCGCAATCAAAGAGTCAGCCAAATCAATTTTTGACCCATTGATCGCATACCTTCTTGCGCAGCTTTGACTACCCGTATTCCGTGGGGCAATGAAGCTGCTACGAAGACATATGTATTGTCTCGGTATGTGGGGATACAACAACATAGTACCCGCGTTGAACCTTCGTCTGCCCCTCCTGGCAGGAAATGCGGCAGCCGAATTGCTAGCTCCACTTTTAAAGTTGGGGTAGGATCCTTTAGGTATGCACATCCCCACGGCTGTTCCGAGACCCTGTCCCCCGGAGTTGGTGGATGGGAGTCTTTAATTAGTGCACGATGTACAGAACGTACCACGCAAACACGCTGGGGACGTTCAACGGACAATAAAATGAAACTTTTTGGGTCTGCTTTTGGGTCTCTATCCTACAGCTTGACTTTTTTTAACCCTGGCAGCCAACTATGAGTTTCATTCGCGTGTTTTCCATGCATGCTGTTCGGGGTCTTGGCCGCGCCAAATTATGTTTGACATGCACATATTAGCCTTGAAGATTTATCCGGGGTATTTTTGGGATGATTTATTTATGGTTCTGTGTGTTTGGCATTTATGTTTTGTCCTACACTTGTCGTTATTGGGCGTGGTTACATTGTTTAGATTTTGCACGTACATTCTGGGTTCCATGGGCACGATACGCTCCTGTTTACAAGTGCAACACAGTTTCGAATAGTATCGATGCAGTTTTCAAATACAATCAGTACACTTCCAATGCATTTCAGGTATGTCTTTTTTGAAAGCCCTCGAAATTCCACACCAACGATGAACATGTGTTTATTTCAATGGTGTTTAACAATATCATTTTCTTTGATTCTGGGGCCTCCGCTCCCTGAACATTTTAGATCCTGTTCCGTGCTTTCGGGGTTCGATTCCATTGATTGAGAATTTTCGAAAATCAACTATAAACCAAAAAACATGGCAGACAGCCATGTTCCCGAAAGCATCGCGAAGAGTTCCTCGTCAAAAAACGTTGGCTTTGCTTACGACACGGCACCTACGCCGATCACATATACTGCACCAATTACACCACAGCAACTGAACAACTCACATACAGCACAGTTTCCACACCACACCACGTGCCCGCTCGCATACCCTGCGCCAAATATACCATAGCAATGTACAGCCCGGCACCTGCACCGCCCACATACGCCACAGCGCCTACACCGCTACACTGCGCCACTGGCACCAGAGAACCTACACGGACGCTATTGTCCTCTATTTTTTCCCAAGCTGGGGTGGGTTTGGCGGGGGGAGGAGATGCACCCGTCTCAGTTGAAGCGCTTTCGCCCTGGCGCTGTACAAATTTTCAAAGACGCCAACAAACCCTCTGCGATCCTGCGTGTCGACACGCTTTGGTTGCGACGCCGTGCGAATTCTCAAGCTCGCCAGCGAACCCTCTGCGGGATTCGTGCGTTCGCTGTGGTGGCCTGCGAATTTTCCAGCTCGCCAACGAACCTTGTGCGGGGATTGTGCGTGTCGAAACGCTCTCGCTGTGGTGCCGCGCGAATTTTTCAGCGATACGACACGGTGCTGCCAGCAGTATCCAGCAGTTGCAGATCAGGATGCAGTACAGGTTCTTCTGCCACTGGCACCTGCCGATGAGCAAGTAGAGTCGCGGAAGCAAAAATATGGGTTTTGAGGCTGCAAAAATGTTTTCCAAAATTTCGTTGTGTGGGATGCAAGTGGGGCCGCTCTCAGCCACGCGTGCTGTGGCCCACCTGTGATCGCACCAGGGCACAGGTGCCTGCGCACAAAATTCTTGGACATGAGACGTGTGAGATCGCAACCGTTGACCTCACCAGCCATTTGTTGTTTCGAGGAAGGCTCATTGACTGTCGCCACCCCTCCCCGTAATGTAGGCTTTCACGTCACGTTTCAGAACGTCGGTTACATCTGGTCATGTGCGATGAGACAGCATTTCCATGGTTTCCACGCGGTACTATTTTTCTGTGTCTTAAATCCTTGCCCATGTCCGTGCCTCACAACACAGGAGTGTTGACGTGCATGCCAAATCTTGACGGTGTGGAGTTTGCAGCCAATCGTTCATAGAAGACATCCAAGCATCCACCAAATATTCGTGATTCTGAGCGAATGTGGTTGCCCAAAAAGCAGTTTACCGCAGCTGGTTCGAAGCTCCGAAATGTTTTGTCAGGAGCCCGTTTTCGCAATTGCACATTGCAACCCTGCACATCCAATTCAGTGTCTTGCGTATAGAGTTCTATGCAAGTTGTTCCCACGCGCTGAGCCGCGCAACAATCTTGCTAAGGGTTACATCCATACATCATTTGTGTTAGTCGTTGCTTGCATGGCCCATCCGCAGAAGCGACCAACGGCAGCGGCCACAGTCCGATTGCTCTTGGCAGTCATGTCTCGGTAGACTTGCGCGAACTGTAATATGTGGCGTGTGAGGTGGAAAGCGCTGCGAAGCGCTCAAGTTCTCCGTCATGTGCTTAGATGACTTGAGGCCACTGACGCCTGCCCCTGTGGCTCACTTTATCCTATGTGTCTGTCACTTTTCGTAAATGCAGAAGCTGTGTGGTGATGATGCGTCCGGTTGCCTTGAACCACCCCATTCGCAGAAAGTAATCATTCAGTGCTTGCCCTTCAGGTCTGATCGGTTTATTGTTCCGCGATTGTCGTTGTCCACATCCCGGTTGTCTCAGCTTTCATCGGAGAATACATTGGCTCGTTGCATGTTTGAATGTTTCCAAGGCAGCATGACGATGCGGATGGGGAACACTCGCCGAGGATGCACCAGAGTGCCAAGCAAGAAACCAATGTATGTTGCCAACGAGCAGTGCCACAGGGCGCCCTTATCACCGCGCTGGTGGCTGAGAAGCGCGTGCACGAGACGTATTGCCCGTCCGCAGTAGTCCTTCAGGTGGGAATGTTCCAGTTGCTCCATATGCTGCCCCGGCATCCCCACAATCTTCCACAGACGCCATGAAGAAGTCACTTGTCAATATGAAGTAGGTTGCAATTGATGCTTCCAATCTGCCGGTTGTGCTGCTAGGCTGTCAGAGAAATTTTCACCTCGATTCGGCGTTCCGCGTGTCGCTCGTATGACATTGAGTCATTTTCCTCATGGCACGTCGTATGTTGATTTGCCCGTTGATGAGGGGCACGCAAGTTGGCCAGGATGAGAACAACCCCGAAGCAGGGAAGACGAGCGTGCCCAGGCGAGTGTCACATGTTGGTACGTGTGAGCGGGCGTATCATGCTTCCCTCAGACCATTTTTGTTAGGCTAAGTGGGGGCAGACGAGGCGCACATGTGGCTTTTGCTTAATTTGGTTGGAAGCCAATTGCAATAGTTGGCATGTGGAGGTTCGACAACGAGATCATCAAGCACCAGCAAGCTGCGTAGTGTGTACGTCCCAGGGCATTCTCGCTCCGATTCTACTTTGTTTCACCATCGTAGTAGGGCTCAGCCAGGCCCTTCGCGAGCAGTCAAACGGTTCAAACGGTTCCGCTGCCTCCTTAGTTGCCAGTGGTTCAACAGGCCTGGTGTATGGTACAGTTCAGGCACGAAACAGGATGCGAGAACGCCGTCCCAACCCGCTGTTGAGCAACAGCCCGCCAGCCTCACTCTCGGTCATGTCATGTGGTTTGGACTCCGTGTTTTTTCCGTGGCTCAGGCACGCTCAACTCCAACCGCGCTGGATCCTTTTGTCAGATGGCGCATGCAATGTTGGGTGGTCTGTTGATCTTCCCAGGCTGCAAGCCGCCAGCTCACCAAGCCGGCAAAATCAGAGCAACTTTGCCGGCTTGTAGCTATTGTGCTTTGATCACGGATTCCTTTAGTATGTGTTGTGTTCGCCAAGACCCTGTAGCGCCTACAGGGGAGATCTGCATGTTGAGGCCGTTTGAGCTGCGACAGTTCTTCCAGCTCCAGCGTTCACAGTGGCCTCGCCCCGACAACATGTTGGTGTCGTGAGGCAGCGTTTGGCTGAAAGCTTAGAGGTCCATCACTGATCGGCGAGAACGTCTCCAGCGTGAGATCAGCTGCCGTCACGAATCTGCCTCATTCCTTTTTGCCGATGCCTCTCACATAGTGCATTTGGCTGCGAAGGCCATGCGCCAGCACTGCGTCTTTGATAGTGTCAGGCCCTCATTACCTACTATGAGGCTACCCGAATGCAGCCACATGTACTTGTAGCATGTGAGACGTCAGGCCCTATATTGGTCACCGCCCTATACCTGCAGGCAGTGGGGTCTGCGGCCCAGCCTTGCTCGGAAGAGTTCCTTGACTCATGCGTGGGCCATTTGGAGGTTGCAGGTCAAGGTGCTTGCCATGCAGGTGCCGGGATTTTGTGTGTTGCTTTCTGCGTGCACACTCACTTCTGGCAGCATAGGTTGCAAGGGGAGTGAGCCTGTTTTTTGATACTTCGACCTTGCCTCTCCAGCTTAGAGATCTTAGAGGCTTGGAGTAGGGACCTCAACTCGGAAGACAGCTTAATTCCAGACAAATATCAACACGATTTCCAAAATGTGGTACGTATGAAAGCAACATCAGCTACCACATGCTGCTAGTGATTTTGCATGACTGCTTCAATTCCGGCATCGTGTGACACGTACGACAAGTAATAGAGCAGCGTAGAATTGCAACAGCCGCGTAAGTAGAAAGCATGTCCCCGCCAAGACTGCCAGATGTTGTCAAGGCGGGGCTTGCCCCAAGCTTGAAACCATTTTTTGGTCATGTTCCAGAGGCTGCTGGCAAATCGTTGGGCCGCACCTGGTCTGACGTGCAGCCCTTCCTTAAACTCCTGGAGGAAAACTGGTACGACACTGTGGAGAGTTTGAGGCTAGCTGCACCACAGCAACCGCGGTTGACCCTCCTGCAGCTGCTGTTGGAGCCAGGTCCGTTGGCATTGCCGACCTTCAAGCATTGGGTATACCACAAAGGTTTGCGAAGGAGAGCAGCTTAGTCTCATCTTGCTGGCTCATCTTTGCCGGCGTTTGCCAGGAGCTCCTGCAGCTGTCGGAGACCAAATCATCCCATGACGGTGGCAAAGGGAATACCAGAGCCGCAGAAGCGCAAGGCCGCATGTTCCTGCACATTGGGGAACGGTGCGCTGGTGAAGGAAATGCATTACATCTGGCAGGCAACCAAGAGGGCCAGCGACACAGCTGGGACAAAGGCAAGGGCAAAGGCAAAGCCAAAGGCAAGAACAAAAGCAAAGACGGCAACAATGGCAAAGGCAAAGATGGCAAAGATTGCGGAGAGAGTAAAGGGATCAAGGGCAGCACAGGCAAAAGCAAGGAGCCCCCGTCAACGCTGCATGCAGATGCCACATTGTTTACATTAGACATTTGTCCATTTTCCACATGCTTTGGAGGCGCGACCCTGTCTGAAGCCCATTTGACCTCATGACCTTGTCAACTGCCTCCCCCCAATTTGTTCACGGTTAAAACCGCGAAATGCCTTCAGACCCAATTCTTTGCGGGGTTCTAATTGTTACTTGCAATCGTCCGCCATCCATTCCCATGTTCCCGACCGCAGCCGCCAACATCTCGGCTCGACCCTCCGCTCCCTTTCAACTCCTCTTCTAGATTCTAGACCCATGCGAACATCTCGGTACGATCCTCCTTAGACCCTCGCGGTTCGACCCTCCGCTCCCTTCAAACTCCTCCTGTAGGCCCTCCATCGAACATCTCGGCTTGACCCTCCGCTCCCTTCAAATTCCTCTTCTAGACCTTTCCGCGAACATTTCAGTTCGATTCTCCGTTCCCTTTCAAAACTCCTCTTGTAGACCCTCCCGTGAACATCTCGTTTCGACCCTCCGCTGCCTTTAAACTCCTCCTGTAGACCTTCCCGCTTGACTCTCGGTTCGACCCTGGCTCCTTTCTAAAACTTCTCTTCATGACCGTCCCGCGAACATCTCGGTTCGACTCTCCGCTCCCTTTGGGCCCGCCAAACCCTCGCGCGAACATCTCGGATCGACTCGCCGCTCCCTTTAAACGCCTCTATTACACCCTATCGATAACATCTTGGTTCGACCCTCTAGACTCTAGTCCTTTTCTAGACCCTCCTTGACCCTCCCGCGAACATCTCGGTCTTCTAGACCCTTCCCTTTACTTCCCCGCCTCACTCTACCCGCTCCTGCTCTGACATTCCACGCTGTATGCTGCGATTTCCTGTCCCTGCGCAACTCACGCTTCGATTCGTCCCCGATTGTCGTCTTTTCTTCCCATTCCTTCCTTTACCCCCTTCTTCTTTTTCTTTCTTTTAGTATTTTGTATTGTATCTTTTAGATTCTAGTTATTCTAGTTACGATACACTATTCACACGTGGGGTTTTCCGGTCCTTTGATTTTATTTGGACGGAGTTTTAACCCAGTGCCTGTGAATATGCAGCAGCTCTTCTGGCAATGAATGTGTTCCAGTCTCGAAAGATATCTTGCACTCTCAACTCAGCGATTTCACAAAAGCCTTATGCTCAACAAGCGCGCTTGCTGCTGCAGCTGGAAGAGACTTAATGCCCAAAAGTATGCATCAACGCTAGTGATCCCGCCTGGCGCTCAATTTCAATGTGCCTAGCTTGTGGTCAGATTTCTGCCGTTCGCCGTTGCACTGCCTGAGTGTTCATGTCCGGCAGGAGAATCATCGTTTTCTAGCAATGCTTTCTCCAGGCATTAAGGGACTGGCAGGCATCAGGCAGAAATGCCGTTCTGTTGGGCTGATGGACCCAGATTGTTGTTTGTTGGCCTTGTGCAGGGAAAGCTTTGTTTCTCTAAATGTTTCACCAGGAGAGCCAGAACGAAGGAGAGGCAACAGAGCGTGATTACTTGCACATGCACAAGATACACTTCGAAGTGGACCAGCTGGACCCACAATTCCCGCTGGCTGCTAAACTCATAGGGAAAGGCGGGGATTTGGAGTGGGTGCTTCAGGGTCCAGCGGCGGGGCTTGCGCAGAGCTGGAGTTTGAGATTCTGAGTTGCAGAGATGTGTGCTGGAGTTCAGAACCCCAGCTTGCTTGATCTTTTGCAGTTTATTTTGGCAGGTGGCCGCAACATGAAGCACATCACTGCCACTACGGGTGCCTCCGTCTGGCTATGTGGCCAGGGGTCTGGGCAGAAAGGCCTGGGTGGCCAGGAGCCTGATGAACCGCTCCATATCCTCCTAAAGTCTGACGACAAGGACAGCTCCCTGAGATATTGGAGTCGATAGCTTCCTTTACTTTGTCTTGAACATTTTGAAGCCATGCGGGTTTGGATTCAAAAGAGGCTGGCGTTGAATTTGCCCCTGCTCCAGTGTTGTTGCATGTGGTGGAAGCGCAGCACGACCTTCTAACATTTTCTGTGGTGGACATGACGGAGGTGCTGAAATGCTAGATTGTGCCTTTCAGAAAAATGGCAGTCAAGGGAGCTTCAACTCGCTCCCTGCATGAAAGGATTTCGGGGTTTGTGAGCGTTCCTGTGTGAGCAGATGACTGCCTTGGCTAGGTGTGCATCCTCGTGCGCGGCACCAGTTGTCCTACCGGGAGGTTTATTGGTTGTTCGGCCAATTCAGTGGACACACTTTTGGAAGGAGCTTTTTAGTATGAATCTGCTTTTTTTTGCTAGCGCTGGGAAGCAATAGTGTTGCTGGTCTTGTTTGCTTGCAATTTTGCGGAGCATGTCCAGCCATGGCAGTGGCACAGAATCTGCTCCAGAGCAGAGTTGGCCAAGAAGCGAACTTGGCCTTTCTCAAAGTTGTTTACTGATATTCGGCCAGCTTCAGGAGGCCCTCGAGGAGGCAGTCAAAACGACTGATGACCTCATTGACACAGTGATGGAGGAGTATGGGCAATGGCTGGAAGCCGGTGAAGATGTATCTGAAGCATCGCGCGCTGAGCTTCCTGTTCCTGGGAACACAGACGGCTGTTGCTCCTCTGCATCTCACTCTGTCTTGCCCAGGTTCGAGACATTCTGGGGATAGGGGTTTAAAAAACATAAAGCGTCACAGAAATCTTTCTAAGCATCAAAGACACCCCGGCTGGAGGCGAGCAGGAAGGAAGGAAGGAATGCTCATCATCTTTCATCAGTTTTCATCAGCTCTGATAGTTCTCATCATCTTTCATTATCTTCATCATCATTCTCATGACACTTTCATTTCCTGGTGGTTTTTATCAATCGTCAGGGTCGCTTCATCATTTTCATGCGGTTTCAAGATTTTGCATGTTTTTTTCATCATGTTCTTTTTGTTTTATCATTTTTCATTTCTTCATGTTGATGCTTCCTCAAAATTCTTCATAATTTGATCATGTTCATGTCCTTCTCATCATAAATCACATTACGTTGCCAAATTAAAGCGGCGGAAGAAAGCACGCGGATCTTCGCCCAGGTTGTGCAACTGAGGGGGGCCGCGGCCACCCCACCCCCCGATGTCATTTTTCAAAGCACATTCACGCAAACATGTGTCATTATATTCACCTTTTTCACGTCATTGTTTTCTTCACAGTGTTGCCATGTTCATCAATCTCCACAATGTTTCATCATGTTGCATTGTTAAAACATGATATTTCATGTTTTCATGATTTTTGAATGATTTCCATCATTCTTGATCATATTTCATCAGCTCTTAACATTTATCAGCATTTATTAGCATTTATCATTGAAATATGAATTATTTTCATGACGAAAGCATCAGTTTTCATTATTTACACAATTTTCCATGTTTTTCGTTGTTTGTAACGCTGTGGGGCCCGCCATTTTTGCGAAGTTAGATTTTTTAGGGTTTAGCACGTATTTCTACTTATATCCATATTTCTTCGCCATCTCCTAATTTTGATCAAATTTCTGAAAGATCTCGCGAACCTCAGGTGGCAACCATGAGCACTGCAAACCATCCTGTTTTGACTTCTAGCAGCTAAGGGGCTTCCGGGAATCACCACTGCATATGGACGACAGCAACTGTACATGACTGTTCCACATGTCTGCCGTCTGCACTGAATCGCACACACCCCCAACATGGTTTGTTGTTGCTGTCGTGCATGCGAAAAAACACTCAAGCATCTTACTTCTTAGCGGCCCATTTGATCTCATCATTTTCAATCAAGAGCGTCTTGCCTGCCTTGATAGTCCTGCGCAGCAATGCCACTGGTGCTCCGCACTTCGTCTTGCTGTCTGCCAGCATCTGGTACGTGGGCACCCATCTGGTGACCACATGGTCCGACTCCACGTCTTGCTTCAGCAGCAACATCTCAATTCCCAGTCTCTTGTCCTTTATCATCATTAGCTGGCAATGGATGTGGTCATACACCGGCTTGAAGTCCAGACACGCCGTGATGGGCACCTGGGCCGACCACTTGCCGTTTGTCTCCAAGGTGTAGTTGGCATTCATAGCCTCTGACCACAGGGAACGGATCCACTTTGCTTCTGCCATCGCTCTTGACAGCGTCAGCAGTTCCGCACCCAAAGTAGAAGCTACTTGCCGGTCTTGCTCGAAGGACTTCCAACGCAGAGGCGAACAAGTTGCCCATGACCCTTTTCTCAAGGCACTTGGCACCGCAGCTATCACATAGCCGCCTTGGGGCTTCTTCTCGGTAGCATTGGCCCATGCGGCGTCACTCCAAACACAGAACTCCACATCCTGCTCGAGAATGTGCTTCACTACAATCTCCATGCATGAGGAGTCAAGTGCCATGGCAACAGCCCTATTAACCTCTACCATGTCCTTAACACAAGCCTGATTGACCCTCTGCTTCCCCTGGAAATCCGCACATGCTCAAGGCCCTCAGGGTAGTCTTTCTGACTCACCCTAATGGAGAAATCCTCATCTTGTCTCAGAAAACGCCCAAGGAAGTCACCTTCCTCCTTCTTGAAATGCTTGAAGGGGAAAACCTCATGAAGACGCTTCAACACGGCTTCATGAAATCAGGGGATTCCACCACACAACATGTCATCAACATGTAAAGCTTATGTAAAGTGTAAAGCTATATCCTGCAGCACCCCGTCATGAGACCGACACATGTACGCACATTGATCAAGCTTCGACGCAACACAGCCCATGCTGGCCAATGCCTTGGTAAATGACCTGTGCCAAGCCTTCGGCGCGTTTGCAAGTGGACTGCTTTGAGAAGTTCGATAACTGCTCCTTCAGGGACCCGGGTATGCCCCCCGGTGGCACTCGCACCAGGACTCTGCCCTTGCGTCTCTCGATCCCTTCTCCACGCAAGAAGGCTGCTTCAACGTCTCCAATGCAAAGATCCCACTTCTTCGTCGCCAACACCTGCCACGCTGCCGCCAAACCCTCGGCCCTCAATGTAGGCGCCGCCGTACCAAGCTCAAGCAAGTCCCGATCCAAGTACCCTCTAATGCACCAACGGGCCTTGACAAGGCCCCTTTTCAACTTTTCGGCGTCATCTGGTGATCACAAACCTGCTGGACAGGAGCCTGTCCTTGCCAACCTCGTTCACCAGGTCCTCGGCCTCCTTGCCAAAATGCAGCTTTACAGACTTGGTGTCAAGCATCTTCTGCCACTCACTGGCTTTGGAACTGCTGAGGTGTTCCTCCTCGTGCTTTTCCAACTCCTTTTCGGACACCTCTGCTTTTCGCTTCTTCTTCACCTCCGCGACGCACACTTCTCCCGACACCAACACCTCTTCCACCAACAACACGTCTTCATCTGCCTCCGCCACGACTTCTCGAGTCGAGTCAAGATTTCTCAAGCTGCTCCTCATGGCACGAGTGAGGTCACTGACCGGTCTTTGAGGCCCATATTTCTGTGATGGGGCGTTACTCCCAATCGCTTCTCTGACTGCCCATGACAACATCTTCCATGCCTCAACACCTTCAGCCGACACATCTGCTTGCCCATCAGCTTGCATAGCTACCGGCCCTGCTCCTTCTTCAACAACGTCATGTCCTTCAAGCTCCGGACCCTCCTTAAACTCCGAAGGCGGCCTTTCGCGACCATCCAGCTCAACAATGTTACCCGCACCACGCTCACGCAAACGGTTCCTACACACTCTCAAGTCATCAGGCAACAAGCGGACAAGACTCTCTTGTTTGGGGCTCAACCTTTTTACCTGTTCAGGCGAACACCTGTAAACTTTGGTTTCATGCGCCACCCAAATCCGAGACGCTTGCACTCCAAGTACGTGACCTGGACCATGCCAGTGAGTTTTCTTTTCACCAACGGACTTTGGCCACACCAACACAAGCTCGCCCATTGTCAACTCCGCTGCTTTCTGCCTGGTCCTGTGTGCTGCTGCTCGCTTCAAGCGCTCCTCGTTCTCGGCGTCGATGAACGCGGCTGACCTTATTGCCTGTCATCTCTGGTAGGCTGACTCTCCAACTGCCAACGCTGACTCCGCAACGTCATCCAGCACACCCGACCACACCAAGCCCGGAACACGCTGTTCAGATCCAAACACATGCGACTTTCGGAAGTAACCCCCTTTTGTCGTCATAGTGTTATGGGCCTGAGTAATTTGGTCACACAACTCTTCAACTTCCATCTTAACAACACCCAACAAGGCCTTGTTGAACGCAACCTTCCACGCACCATCATGACGCTCCACGATCCCGTTCTGCCAAGGACCGTGGCTGGCCGTCACCTCATGCCAGGTGCCGTCTCCTTCAAGCGCTGAAGTGAAGTACTCACCAAACTCCGGACCAGCATCTTTCCACGCCTTCGCCGGAGCACCTGCCCAACGCTTCCAATAACGACGGTAAGCAACACGGGCACTCTTGGAATCAACACCTTGGCACTACGGCACACACACACACACCTGATATCTTGTCGCCAACTCAACAAGGTTAAGCAACTTCAACTTCCGCCAAGGTAACTCAACCTCAAACGTGTCCATGCCGACAACCTGATTCAACTCCTTGGCCCCTTGCGTGGTGGCCACTGGCCGTGATCTATGGCCCGACTCCTGATGGCGCACGGGACACTGCAAACCTTTGGCAAGCTTCAACACCCTTTCAGTGGCTTGTGCACGCTTCAGCATGGCAATCAGCTTGACATTTGAGGGATGACCTAAGTTTTCATGATAACGCCTGAGTCCCTGATGACGGCTTTACACATTTCTTCGGGGTACTTTTGTTGCCGACAATCAGCTGTTTGTTGATACAAAACTTTTCTGAGGACATCATGCTGGCATGTTATCATTCCTCAGGGTTTCGAATCAAGGCCGTTTCATCAGGCCAAGTTTTGATCTTTCTTCCTGATGCCCCGTAGCCGCAGCGTCGCGCGGCGCTTACATGGCGGTGCGCTTTCGGGTCTGCCATCTCCAGCTCCTCGACGCCGTCGTCGATCCGAGCGGCGAGCCTCTCCTTCACCAAAAGTCATCGTGCACAAAGTTTGTCGCCGCCTCCGGTTCCGAGATTGCCCAATCCATCTCCTGCGCGACTGGGAATTACCCCGTGCACCAGTCCATCCTGAACCGACCAACCAGAATGTGAGCGCGTGGTTATAAAAAGCTGCCGGGAAACTTTCTCTATTCCGAGGACCGTGCGAAGGAGAACCTGATGCTTTGGGCCGCAGCGCATGACATTCAGCAAGCCTCTTGTCCACAGCTCACTAAGGTGGTAGAGCGATTGGTGTCTCTGGGTGTCAACTCGCCTGGTCGTCTGTTGGGTTTCGCCCCAGAGGAGCTCACCCAATTCTTCGCTCAAGCACATGGTCATCACCAAAACATCAGTGTGGATATCTTGCACTCAAGTGTGGCACGTCGCCTCATGGCTCTCGCGTGGCAATCTCATCAGGGTCAAATTTCAGCAAGCCAAGGGGCATCTGCTGTTCGACCGACCGACTTCGCTGCTGAGCAACTGCGTGTAAATTCGCAATTAGCTGCAGCATTAGAGCGTTTTGCTAAAGGTCCTTCCAGGGCATCTAGGAGTTCCATCTTGCGAGATCATGAATCCGACGACGAAGATGTGGAGAAGTTCGACTTGGCTTCTGCTCTATCCAAAGCATCGCGCATTCTTACCGACTGATTGGTTTCCTTCCACTCAACTCCTTGCCAAGTTACAGAAACTGTTGCTTAAGGCCCGTGAGGCTCGCAAGAATCAGGACCACCCATTCATTGCTGATTCGGCCTTGGAGTCTTGGGTTCCTTTGTGGGTGGGACATGGAGAACCACCAGCCGCTCGTGATGCTAGCATGCTGCGATGTTGTGGGGATATCTTGGCCAGGGTGGCATGCTTTTCGCAGAGGCATGGCATCAGACATGCTTGACAAGGGCAGCCCTCTATCACATATACTTCGAGCTGGGGGTTGGCGTTCAGGGGCCTTTCTGGCTTATCTTTCACGTTCGGCTCTCGACAGGCGTGAAGCCGTCGAATTTGCCCTTAACGACTCAGACTCTGACAGAGATGCTTGAATACGATTGCGCAAAGAGCTCTCAACACAGTCAGTTTCGTAATCAAGCTTTGCAGCTGTTGTCGTTGCATCTGCGTGCCATCTTCTTGGTTTTCTCTGTTAGGTCTGTTTGGTGGTTCATTTTCTTTTTCTGGTCTTTTCAGTCAAGTTCCCGTCCAGGGTGTGGTCTCTTGTTCTGCGCTATGCACTTGCCGTTCCTTTCTGCCTTTGGTTTGGCATGTGTATCTCAGATGTCAGAAACCAGTGGCTTGGGCCACCTGTTTGCACTGACTGAGATTTTGCCTGGCAAGAACGTGCACAGCATAGCAACAGGTGCAGACAGAGTTCATGTGGCTGTCTTTCCGCGCTCATTGCATCCACGATGGGTTGATCTCTTGCATCCATGTGAGCTGAGCAGAAGGTCAAGTTTTGTTGCCGACATAATCAGCTGTTTGTTGATACAAAACTTTTCTGAGGACATCATGCTGGCATGTTATCATTCCTCAGGGTTTCGAATCAAGGCCGTTTCATCAGGCCAAGTTTTGATCTTTCTTCCCATGCCCCACCCACCCTGGTGTTCAGCTCTGTCGGAAGGTTCAGGAGAATGGCTTTTGCGCTTCTTGCGCCACCCATGTCTCTTTACCTTCGAGGTTCACCTCTTGTGTTGAGTTCGGTTTGGCATGTGTATCTCAGATGTCAGAAACCAGTGGCTGACTGAGATTTTGCTTGCATAGCAACAGGTGCAGACAGAGTTCATGTGGCTGTCTTTCCGCACTCATTGCATCCACGATGGGTTGATCTCTTGCATCCATGTGAGCTGAGCAGAAAAACAAGTTTTGTTGCATCCTGCTTGACCTGACCAATCAAATGCTCCTGTGCATGATCCTTGCTGCACGTGCAGTCAAGCTCAGACAGTACATGTTCACTGTTGCACATGACGCGGGTTCTCTTCCTATGGGGCTCTCCAATCTGCACATGAACAAGATGGAACATGCACTTGTCAAAGATGACGCTTCCTATTCCATGCAACTTGCTCACACGCTGCACATGTCTGTCCTGCCGCGACTTTGCTGCTGTTCCGCAATTTGCATGGCAAACCTCAAATACATCTTGCCCTTCAACATCTTACGAATCCAATGCGCACTACCCCGGTACCCCGAAATGTCACACAAACTAGAGTACTGGTCACAAGGGGGGGACACACAACAACAAGCTTGGGCTTTGCGATCTGCGACTCCTCTAGGACTTGCGCTCGGACTTTTGCACTCGAGAGATCAAATCCATTGGCGATGTCATAGCACTTCCCGGGAGTCAACTACCCCGCCTTGCCAGTCTGGCTGGCTAATCCTGGTCACGGAGAAAACTGCAGAAGTATCAACACCCAACTGGACCATGGCTACATCACATGCAGTCAGCTGGGCATCAAGGCTCTGCGCATTGTGGATCAGCTCTTCGAGCTGCGTGCGCTCATCACACGATGCACCTCCTTGAACGTCTTCCGGATGTTGACCTGCCGGATCTAGTCGCGGGCGAGCACATTCTTCGTGATTTTGGGCGCTTTGTCGGCGTCTTGCGGCGCTCCATCCCTGCAAGCTTCTTCTCCTGCATCTCGATCACGTCGTCGAGCTCCTTGATGACTTCGGGAGCGGCGCTCTGCTCCACCGCTGCGTCGCCAGTCTCGGAGCCCCATGAGACTCATCCGCATCTGCTCCTCGACCTCCGCCGGTGGTGTCTCGGCCTACTTCTCCTTCGTCACCTTGGTTGCCGGATTTTGGCTGGATCCGCTCGCTCTCTCGCCCATCTGGTTCTGAACCTTCTGCTTCATGCGCTCTGCTTTGATGGCATCACATACAGGCGCAGCTTTCTCATGCCCCAGGCCGAGGACAGGGTGACGTGTTGGCGCGCCCACTTGATGCAGCTTTCGTCCATGCTCAGCTTAGCTTGGTCGTCTTGCCTTGCTGCTTGCTTTCCGCGCGTCATCTTCGTCGTGCCGGGAATCGGCGTCCAAGGCTCGTCTTTGCTGATGTCCGTGACGTCGTCCATGTCCTTCACTGGAATGTGCACCTCGTCCTTCGACTCGTCGCTGATCTTCAAGCTCTCCCTCATTTTGCGGGTGATCTCCTCGTACTCCTGGTCCATGGCTGCGCTCGAGAACGCAATTGGCTGGGGGAGTGTTCACCTCAGAGTTCGCTGGTGAGCCTGTCAAAGCCGAAGTCTCGTTCACCTCTCGAATGTCTGGCAAGATTGGGATTGCATAGTGTCCTCGTTCGGTCTCTGCCAGCGGAATGTGTTGTTTTAACTTCTTAACTTCTTACAATACAAGGTGTTAGCTTCGGTATCAATGACGGCACCAATCCACTTGAAAGACTCCTTTGACAGCAACAACGGTGTGTGAGAGCCTCCCTTCGGGAGGACCGCTACTTGCGCATCTACCCTGACACTACCAAACTTGAGGGGAAGCTTGACAACCCTATCGGACCTGATGACCCCAGCATTCCCAAACCTAAACTCATTAACCTCATCCCGGAACTCAACTTTGAACCCCTTCCCCTTCAGGCAATGAGTGACTTGCGGCATGCAGTGTCTAGCACAGCATGTTCAAAAGTCAAGACAAACTCTGAGGCCAAAGCTTCGCTGGACTCTCCTGTCTGATTCCTTGCCTTCGTTCCAGGTCGCCGCTCGCCTTTGTCCTCCGTCGCCACGACCTCCGCGATGGGCTGCAGACCCTGGTGTTCGTCAAAGGAGAGGACATCCGTGTAGTGCACGTCGTCGTTGGTCGTAGAGATTCCTGCCGTCGAGCTCCACTGTACGGCCTTTGGGTCCTGAATGGGCATTCGCGCCTCCAATGTCCTAGCTGCTTGCAGACATGGCATCGGGTCTTGCTTTTGATGAAGTCAATGCGTCCTTTGATGGACCCTCGAAGCTGCCATGCACCGCCCATTTGTCCTTTGGCTTGCGTTTTCCCCGCACCTTTGAATCCACGGCTGGTCTTCTTGTCCTGGACCTTGCGCTTGATGTCTCCATACGACTAGAAGACGTCCAAAGCCTCTTCTTCTTCATAGTCGCTGTTCTGCTGCACCTGGTCGGCGACAATCTTGAACTTCCTCATGTTCTCCCTCGTCGTGCTGCAGTTCTGCCTCCGCAGCTGGCAGGTGGGAGTCTTGCTCGAACTCGTCTGCCACAAAGACATCGCTCTTCTTGAGTGCGCCGCCTTTTGTTTGGGGAAAGATGGCATTGATTGCCTTGATCACATCCGATTTCTTCAGCGATCCCGAAGCGGCCGTCAACACCATCGACTCCGAGGGCTGATCCAATCCCACGTTCCGCATCAAAAAACTATCCTTGGACTTCTTCCGGCAGCGTGATGCCATGCTCGACCAGCTTTTTGTTCGAGGTGTCGAGCCTGACCATGAAGTTGCGATAGCTTTCGCCATGCTTGATCATGACCTGATAGAAGTATTCCTTCAGGCCTCGGTGCAAGGACTCCTGCTGCAGTTCCTTGTACTTGTCGTCCGAGATGCTAAAGATATCCTTGTAGCCATTCTTTGCAGTAACCTTTTCTATGGACAAGTCTTCCAGAGCTTCTTCTGCCTCACCCTGGATGTACCAGCTGCTCTGGTTCCTGTACTCCGGGCTGAAACGAGCGCACACTGGATGGCAGCATCTCTGTCAAGCGCAGGATGTGTTCTCCAGTAGCCCATCCGCTTCGGAGAATCTCCAGTGCGAATAGCTCAGCTCGCGCAAGACCCGCATCATGTCCGCCTGGCAAGCTGGGAGGGACGCCGCATCATGCCACACTGAATCCGAACTCATTTGCAGCAGACCTGATTGGCAGAGCAGGGGACATAGTAGGGGATGGAGAATAAACCTGTAAGCTTTCGCGCGAGCAAAGACTGTCCGTTTTCTTCAGGGAAGACTCCGACTCCTCCCAACAGAACGAGGGCTCAGACTCGTCTGGGACTTCTGCCCCTTCAGCAGCTGGTCCCAGTATTGACGGCGCTTCAAGGTGGAGCAGCTCATGAACTCCAAATCATCCATCAGTCCCTGGATCCGCACTACTCTTGAGCCATCCACTCGCATCCACACAGCCAGCAATGACATACTTGTCTGTAACTATCGGCATTGTCCTGTGTGTGATGAGCGCAACACTGGACATGTAAAGGGCACGCTGGATGGCGGCTTTGTCCGGCGTATACGAGCCTTAGAAGCACAAGGCATACACATGGAAAAAAATGGCACCACATATCGGAGCTGAGTGCTTGCTGCAAGCTGTTTTTTCTCTGTGTCTCATAGCAAAAAGGGATGTGCATAATGGAGCCCAAATTCGGCAGCTGCTGCTCTTCGGCAATGCTGCAAGCCAATGACCAAAATCAAAACGGAATCGGCCTACTCACCCCAGCGTTTTAGAGAGCTGCACGGCCAAGTTTGAGCGCTGTGAACGGTCCTGTTTCAGCGTGCAGCCACAAAGCTGGAGGGCACTGGAGTTGCACAACGCATTCAAATGAAGGCATAGCTGCTGGGCTTCCTCACGGCAAAGACCTGTCTGTAGTAAGAAGCCCTGAATTTCTCCAGACATTGATTCTACCATGGGACGCATGGGATGAAATCGCGCCAATGCCTTGTCCACTGGGCAGTGTCGAACCACCACCTGGATGTGTTCCTTCAACGCAGCCGTGGGAAGCCCTGGACAATCCTTCACTCTTGGACTCAGCGTCCCAGACCAAAAAGGGCCAAAACCCCCCATCCTGCGACAACCACCCATTGTTGCAGAACTCTTTCAGTGCAGCGTAGTCATTGGGAAGATGCTCTACTCGGCTAAGCACTTCCTTAAACAAACAAAGCACCAAAGTCGCGCGCATGGGCTTGTCCAGGCGCTCACGTGTATAGTCTCTGGTTTCCCGCCACAAAGCCTGCACCTTGTAAAGGGAGGGAACTATGCCCGCTTGGATGCCAAGGCGAGCATGGATGACGAAGCTCACTCCGGACCTGTCCAAATTCACGTTGTCCTCGTGCCTGACAGCTAATCAGGTCAGCTAGTAGTATTATTATTACTATTGTTTCTGCTTCTACACCACTACGGCGGCTTCAAAACCGACCTTTCTGATGTTATCAAAATGCGTGTTTCGCCACGGCGGCAACCTCATTTAGCTGTTATCTCAAATGGACCTATTCTGGGTCGCGTTGTTGCAGCCGCGTGGGTTTTTGAAGGAAAACAGTGCGCTCGTTGCAGGCTTCAGCATTGGAGATGGTTCTGAATTTTGCTTCAGAAAGATGTTTTCGTCAAGCTGAAAACAGCTGACCTTCCAGTCTTTTAGGTATTTTTACTGTTGCTGCCGCGAGCGAAATAGAACTCAGAGATGTTAATTAACATGATTTCGATTTGGAAAGGCAAAAACAGCAGTCCATATAGAATGAAATTTCCAAGGCATGGTAGAATGTCTTTGTCTTTTTTTTGCAACAAAAGCAGTGCGCCAGGAACGTCCTTTTCACGACCAGCTTCAGCATCGCAACTTTCAGGTACCAACCTCTGGACTTGAACAGCATGTCCCTGCTGGTGTGCAAAGAGCGCCCTGAAAGCTTTGCACGAACAGCAGCAGCAGCCTCTGCTTGACATTTGTGAAATTACTAGGGATAAAGAGCTTCATGTATCCCCTGGCTGCTCTGGAGCACAAAAATTCTTATGGTAACGGCATGGATGCTCTAGGGCACGAACGTTATTACCGTCAGGGCTTGGATGCTCAGCGAAGTGGATGCTATTGGCTAAGATGTCTGGTGTACTAGGGGAGCTGAATTATACAAAATCCTGATTTACTTGTTCTACTACCCAGGAGGTAGCCAGAGACCTCTAGCCACAATGAAATCAAGAATGAATTGCGGCGGATCTCCTCCGCACCCAATGATCTATACGGAATGTTTCTCAAGAACAAAAGGCAAGAACCAACAAAAAACTGTATTGGTGGACGTCCAAGTATTACGAGTAGTAGTAGCAGGCGCCCCCCCCTAGGAACTTAGTTAAAATTCATCACAGATACGTTGGGGAAGGGGTGAGGGGGGCTAGTTCCGTACGTTGTACTGTGCATTCATTATTCTTGTAAGTTCGGGAATGGGTGAGGGGTGGGGCTCAAATGGAAAGCACCACGGCGAGGTGATACCAAGATATCGCCGCTGGTGGATTTTTGATGACCGCAATAAGCGGTGATGTTGGGAGTGGCAGCCGTACACTGGTGCCATGGTGAACTTGCCGCGGCAAATCCGC
>CAJNIZ010034402.1:31740-69886 GCA_905231905.1 Symbiodinium pilosum
TACCTTAACCAATCAAACGAAGTCAACCGAAAACGGCGTACGCGCGAGCCTGGGCGGTAGTCTTCGGGGCCCTTTCGCGGAAGATTCGCGGAAGCAAGGTCCCGAAACTCTACCGAAAACACTTCGCGGAAGGAGCCGCGGAAGGCGCGGAAGGCCGCCGCGGAAGGGCATTGATATGGTAGTGAAATTATATAGGAATAAAAACCATGGCTCATGTGTCCTTGCATATATGTATTGTATGCAGACTTGTTCCCCAGAATGGTGCTAAAGCTGTGACATGCACATGCCTGACACTGCCTCCTTGCCCACTCCCACCCTCACTTATTCACGCAGTCAATTGCTCACCCGACTTGCAAATTTACCCACTCATGGCTGCAATTGTTACAATAGCTGCAGCAACTTGTGACTACTGCTGACGCAACTGCTGCTATTCGCAAGGCGTACACCTCTCTCTCATCTCATCGTCTCACACTACAGCACTCGGTTTTGAAGTTCAGCTGCTTCGGAAGTTGCACAGACAAGTCTGGTTCGATAATGCGCCCAGCTCAAGCGCAGTCACGTGACAGTTTGAGATGTTGCGATGCAGGCGGCCAAGTTTCGAGACGCCACCACCAACCGAGCCAGACGAGGCTCCTTTGAAGAAGGCACATCTATTTTGAACACTATGCCTTTGCCCACGGCTTGACTTGGCGGAGTGTTTGCAAGCAGGCAGCGGAGCTAGCTGCCAATCCAGTTGGCCAGAGTCTGCTGGCAGCCTTGCCTCCCCCTAAGGCTGCCCGGTGGTGTCCAGATGATAGAGCTTAGCAGGCTTAGCATCTGATCCGCGCAGGTGACATTGGGAAGGGAAACAGGGTCAAGCTCAATTCGGCTTGACTTGGAAGATGACGCGTGGCGGATCTTTGTGGAAGTGTGCAGAGGGTGCGCAGTGTGAAGCCGTATCCAAAGCCCGTGTAACACTTTGCATCGGAAGCGCATGAGTTTCATGACGTTTGGAGAGCTGAGGTGAGACCGGCCAGGACAGGAGCGTGAGCTGGAGCATGAGCTTAGTTCAAGAAGCTCACGAAAAAAAAAAGAAACAAGCGCATTTTTTTGGCAGGAACAAAAGCACGGTACCGGTGGAGGGCCTCCTGCGACCAGACAACTTCACGGACTTGGACGAGGAGGTCGCATAAAGTGAGGCCCTGTTACAGAGCTGGGTCGTGTTTTGATTGCAGGCAGCGCAAGTGCCAGACAATGTCCTCAACCATCCCATGTTCTCAGTTGACACGCTGCCTGGATGCAATCTTGTTTTGCGGCTGTGCAGCCACCTCAGAAGCACGTTGATAGAGACAAAAATAGTGTCAGGGCACAGCCAGATGGTCCATCTGCAGATGACCTTTTAGAATTGCATCTTTGATGCACTTGATGATGTCTGCTTGCTGTGACGGGCCGGAAGTCTAACACTCGATGTTGAGCTGATACATCGCAGGAGGAAGCCACGACAATTTGTCGAGGTCAACGCAGATGACATGAAGGCACCTTGTTCTGCACATCCCGAGCTGTTATTCAAGACCTCATTGTTTGATGACGCAAGAGCTCCCCAGACATGGCACAAAGCGCACAGAATACCATGAAGCCGGTGCCACATGCACTATGAACTTAGCTTCTGGCTTGATTTGCAAGGACCCCGACTGGTACATGAAGAACCAGATGGCTGGTGGTCCAGGGCTTCTGACGAAGAAACGGGTGGCAGACGATGTCTCCATGTGCGCCAGGGGTTGCAACTGCTCCTAACAGAGATAGGTGTTTGTATGCGGTAGCCGGGCAGTCTGAAAATGTTGCATGGGAGGTTTGATGGCAGGGGCTGGCGTGAGACCACACATTCGAATCCCAGCAAAGTCCAGAAGCGCAAGCACCAGATCAATTGGCCCCTTTTCCGCGCAGTGAGTGATTCATGTAGTTACCAACAGTCTTTGAATTGCCTTCCCTTGAATTTCAAGGCTTGCAAATGAAGCCCTGGAAAACGAAGCTGACATGCTGGAGCGTGGTCAGCAAAGGATTCTGTCCAAGGCTGGTTCTGTAAAAAGGAAATGCTCTTCATAAGGGGGAACCACGTCCTCAAACAAATCGGGGTACCTAATCTTGTAAGTTTAACGCGTATTGTTGGACACAGCGTTGTGCTTTGAAAGCTGCCCTGCCAGGCACAGACACACGCGAAATATGGCTGGTAACATCGCGATCATGGGCAGCTGTGCGTCCTCTAAGTGGGCAAAGTGAGGCAGGGAAGATGCACGTTGCCACACCTTTTGCTGAGCATGCCCGTAACTTCTGGGGGCCCAGCAGTGGGCAACAGCAGTGCTTGGCAGCCAGCTTTATTGTAATGTCGGCACGCCCACAATTTGAAAGGGCCGCGGATCTTGCAAAGATGCCGTGTAGCGCCTTCTCTCAGCTGCAGAGCAATGCAGCTGCATCAGTGACAGGGTGCATCTTCTGATGCGCAAACAAAGGCTGCGGAAATTGCAGTGCGCTGCATTTACACGTACCTGAACCCAGTTGGCAATTATAGCCAAGGCGCGGAGCGTCATCAATGCATCTCCAGCCTCCCCTCGCAAGCCCCTATATCCAATGATCGTCTGAAACTCAGGGCCTGCATGCTTAGTATCAGGTGAAGAGGAAACGGATAAAGATTACTCCATGACCGCCAGGTGCCAGCATCGACGCCATTCACGCAGGTCGACCTCGATGATTTGCGTCCTTTAATTATGCCCGCCCATCCAGCTGACAACATGCAGGTACAGTCTACGCCAGCATATGCCCTGAGTGCGCAGGGCACAGGAGAAAGCACGCTATCAACAGAACTTGGAGACATTGAGAAACTTGCCTGTGCAGGATTGAAGGGGTACATGCAGCCGCAGGTTCACCCCGCAATTAGGGTCCGGCACTGGGATTAACATCTTGCCGGAGTCCGCCTTCGCCTGGCAGCAGTAGCTGCGTTGAAAAGTCGGTACCCCCCCCTGCATGCGTAGCAGCCATCCATCGTGCGCATGTCTGCATTGCTTGATGTGAGCAGAGGCCCAGCACGTTCTCAGGCCAGCTCAGGGTGGCTCGAACCTCAGGTTGGTGTAAGGGCCTGTAAGGCACTGTAAGGGTTTGATGCGTTGAAGTGGAAAAGCAGCCAGGTCCGCCAATGTCTCCTGCCCTGCCCCAACCTCAACTGGTGGAAGTTTGATATTTGCAGATAACATTCTGACATCCTAGGCAAAGCTGGCGGTCAGGACTTTACTGTATGGCTTCAGCCTAGTGGCTCAGGCCACTGGCCACGAGGATAATCGAGGAGTGGTGGCAGCTTGTCACTGGGTAAGAACGTGTCAGAAAGAAGTGGTGCATAGATGAAGCCAGGGTTCCTGGTCCCCTGTTCCCCGACTTGAGAGCGGATCGTGTTGCAGTTTGACAGGATGATGCTTGATCTACCTTGCTTGTCGGTAGAGTGATTGTGTTTTGGCTGGCAAAGCGCGGCTTGCCTGCACTGTCATCTGAAATCATCTGAAGTTTGTTTCGCTCAGCCATGCGCATGCCTACAGTACAGTAAAGACAGGTGCAAGGTGCACATGAGCTATAGTCTAAACTCCTAGTATCTCCCTGAATAGACCCTAAGCAGTCCCCTTTCTAACCCTCTATGTAATCCCCCTTTAAGGAGTTTAGACTATAGCTCACATGCATCATCACTGACGTGGTGGTCCTTTCAATGTCTGCGTTGCAGGACTTCGCGTAGATGCGGGCCAGCACATACTTGACTAGTCAGGGGCTCTTTCATGTTAAATGCCTGTAGTTTTTTGACAGCTGTGTTGGCTGCCGCCCTTCAAACTTGTGGTGCAACATAGCTGCCTGACACAGCCTTCTTTGGATGTGCAACTCCTTCACCCTCACGTAGCAGTTGAGTTGCGACAGCCAGCAGAATTCAGTACTGCATGGAGTGAGTTGGCAAATGAATTTGCATGCCTGCTTTCCGAGTTGCAGACGAAAGTGCTCCCTCAAAATGCACCACAGCAATCGAATACAAGTTGTTGAGCTGGTTCCCGATTCTGGGACTCGGAACAAGCAACGCCTCAAAACGCCATATGTTCATCAATCTTGTGACGATTCAGGCTTTTTTCTGCTTCGCATCTGTCATAAGAGTTCAAATGCCTTGAAAAGCCGCAAAGAGAAATCTTTTTTGAGAATTGTTCCTTGCCGTTTACTTGCAACAGTGCAGGAGTGCAGAGGGTTGAGCTCATCGTAGGTGAAGGCGGCGCCCGAAGAAAGGTCCGGATTTTTGTGGGTTTTGCCTTCCTAGACCGGCTCTTGGACGTTTTCCATGCGCTCCGGAGATGCGTGGCAATGGCTGGCTGATTCTGATTTTTCTTCCGGCGCCTGCCTTCAATTCGACCAGGCCAGACTCTGCAGGCGTGTGGCCTTCAAAAAGTGCGCCAGCTGTAAATGGGTCAGCTCGCAGAGGTTGATGTGTCGTGCGGCTATGGTTGTGAAAAGCGATGTTTGTTGCACCTAGAGTTTCTCCTATTCATTTGATGAAGGTGGGCAGTAGAGCGATAGCCACAGGGCCGAGTTTTTGGACAGGCTGCTGTCAGGCTCAATTCGGAATGGCACGTTTCGCTGCATAAGCAGCATGGGCTGCTGCGGCGGCGCCCTAGCTGCAGATTGTCTGCGCTGGCTCTAGAGGTGTGGACACAGTGAAGCACGACTTTCTGCCAGGTGCCTGCACCGCCGCAGCAGATTGTGCACCACACAAAGTGGGCTAGTAGACTTTTGGTTGATCTTTTTTTTTGGCCAAAGCTTTAACATCATCTTCATCAAGTGTCAGGATGTGTTAGCAATGGCTGGGCTGCATTGCGTTGGCAGTCGGCATGCGCCAAGTCCAAACAGAAGTGATATGAGTACAGTCCCAATCATAAGCAGAAATGTTGCAGAGCACATAGAGTAATGGACTGCTTTCTGTCAAGTTTAGCCGGCCGCGGCCTCAGGCTTGCACTGTTCTTGAGAGCATCTCTGCAAATTGCTTGTGATGTTGCAAGGCCTCTTGCTAGCACGGAGTCAAGATGTGCGCCAGCGATTGTTTGATACCGCAGTGCAGTTGTTGAGTCACAAGATGCTGAAAGTACATTTGCCCAGTATCTCAATAAACCAGGCGGTCGTCCTGGGCAATGACTTCCTATCGTTCGGGACTTTGAACATATCTTCTGCAGACCGCCGTTGCCGGAGTCACCATTGCAGAGCCGAGAATTTGTTCCTGAGAGTTGAGGTCCTTCGTGTCCAGCTTAGCATCCTTTGCAGACATTGCTCTTAGCTTGTGGTAGGGGGCCAGTGTGTCAAGTCATGCGCTGCGGATGTGGGAGGTCGCAGTCAGTGGTGATGCCCATCAAGCAAAAGTAGCACAGGTGCTAGCTGCTGGCAGAGTTTGTTTCGCCATTGTAAATCTTGCTCTTGGCATGTGCGTCTGAAACGCAGCCAGGACCTTTTCCGCCAAGAGGCTGGGAGTCTACGTCGGAAACAGTCGATAAAAGTGACCCGCGCTTTCCAGGTTCGCTATGAGAGATCTTTGCAAATCCGTGAAGATATTCGTGATGTCAACAAGTGCATGTAACTTGTTTGCATGCATCCAGCACGACTCAAAAACAAGCTCGAGACGCAATTCTCAACTCCTGAGGATGGAGAGCGTGTGGTGCTGAATCCCTCATTTGGCACGCAGTTGGGAACAATGAGTGGACGACACAATAAGCAAGTGGCTTCTTCATGTCATGCTGAGGTGCAAACCCATGTCCTCATGGGGAGCATTATCCTTGCCGTGTGCTTCAGCATGTCGATTGAAGGGTACCAGGGCGTTCGCACGGACTGCCGTTAACAGACAGGTTAGTACTTGAGCGTGTCCATGCCGCTGAGAACCGCGCTCGTGATGTCGCCTGCGTGCAAGGAGCGACTTCTGGACCTTCTCTGGCTGCTGTTTACCTCGTGGGCCTCTACGATGCGACCTCGGCTCGTCGTGTGTTTCTGTCAGCGTGTTTCCTGCTATGCCAAAGATGCCTCCCTTTATGATGGAGCAATTTGATGGCTATCATGAGGGGTCAGATTGGCAGCTGATCTGCGCAGGTGTGAAAGGTCCGTGGGAAATTTTCTGGCTGACACATGAGGAGAAAGGGTGGAACAATGAGGTGTCGAGGAAACGAGGGAAGGAAGCCTTGCAGGGGCGAGCAAACTCAGCCAAAACTAGACACCGATTATCCCGAAAGCAATCAGATCGACGTTAGCAAGGGACGCGTATATGGCCGTGTTCTAGGTGCTGCGGTCGTGGGTGCGGTGTAGGTGCCGTGGTGTATGTGGGCGGTGTAGGTGTCCTGGCGTTATAGGCGCCGCGCTGTATGTGGGCGGTGTAGGCGCCGCATTGCACTGGTGCGGTGTAATTGTTGGGTGGTGTAGGTGTCATGGTGTATGTGAGCGGTGTAGGTGTTGTGGTGGGCGCTGTAGGCTCCAGTGTACTGCTGCGGTGTAGTTGCTGTGGGGCATGCGAGCGGTGTAGGTGCAGTGCTGTAATTATGTAGGCAGTGTAGGCGCCGTGGTGTACTGGTGCGGTGTAGGTGCTGTGGTGTAAGTGGTCGGCGTTTGAGGCTGTTGAGCGAACGCGGCACAGCCTGGTTTCAATCTGATCGGCGCTGCAATGACAGGAACTCCATATACTTCCTGCTTGAAGCGGCAGAAACGCGAATCATTAGTGCAGTGCTTCAAGCACAACTCACCGAAGCTGGCAGGGAGGTTCTGTGGCTGCATGCGTCGAGTGTTCCCGAGTGTTCCCTAGTGCTTAGCATGCATTTCCGAGTGTTCCTGAGTGTTCCTAAGTGCCCGTGAATGCTCAGCATGCATTCCCGAGTGTTCCGGGTATTCCCGAGTGTTCCGAATGCTTAGCAAAGTCGGGCCAAACTTTTCACAGGGCAAAATCCACAGCGTCTGTCATTCGGAATCAGAGGATACGCTTAAGGATTTCCTCCCACGGCAAAGTCAACCTCGAGCAGCCGGCGGCAATTAGGTGCTGAACCTCGCCTCTGCTCGGGGCATCGTGTAGGTGTCCTGGTGTATGTGAGCGGTGGTGGTCGATTCCCAAAAGAATTCTGAGGACGCTCCACGGACCAGCGCAGTCACCCGCCAAAAACCACGAGAGGTTCATCGATTACAAAAAGAATTCCGAGGATCCTCCATGCGCCAGCGGCGCCACCCGCCCAAAACCCCGAGAGGGTCGTTGATTAGGAAAAGATTTCTGAGGGCGCTCCACGCGCCAGCGTGGCCACCCGCCCAAAACCACGAAAGGTTCGTCGATTACGAAAAGAATTCCGAGGACGCTCCACGCGCCAGCGCCGCCGCCGCCGAAAACCACGAGACGGTCGTCGATTCCAAAGAGAATTCTGCGGACGCTCCACGCGTCGGGGTGGCCACCTGCCGAAAACCACGAGAGGGTCGTCGATTCCGAAGCTAATTCTGAGGACCTCCACGCGCCAGCAACGCCGCCCGCCCAAAACCATGAGAGGGTCGTCGATGCCAAAGAGAATTCTGAGGACGCTCAACGCGTCGGGGTGGCCACCCGCCGAAAACCACGAGAGGGTCGTTGATTGTGAACAAAATTCTGGACGCTCCGCGCGGCAGCGCTCGCGAGGCAGCCGTCAACAGCGAGAAGGATTCCCAGAACGCTCCACGCGCCGGCGCTGCCACGCGGGAAAAACAACGAGAGGGTCGTCAATTCCAAGCCGAATTCGCCAGACGCTCCATGCGCCAGCGTGGGCACCCGCCGAAAACCGCGAGAGGGTTCGCAATCCGCGTTAAGAATTCGCACGGCGCCACAAAGAGAGCGTTTCGACGCGCACGAAACCCGCAGAGGGTTCGCCGGGCGACGTTGAAATTCGCATGGCACCACAACGAGAGCGTTTTGACGCACCAAGCCCGCAGAGGGTTAGCGCGCGAGTTTAGAGATTCGCACGGTGCCACAGCGGGAGCGATTCGACACGCAGAAGGTTCGCCGACAAGCACGAAACCCGCAGAGGGTTGGCAAACGACGTTGAAAATTCGCACGGCGCCACAGCGAGAGCGCTCTGACATGCACGAAACCCGCGGAGGGTTCGCCGCGCCAAGACGCGCCAAACCTACCCCGGCTTTAGAAATCAGAGAAAATAGAAGGTCTTTGTGGACGGTGTAGGTATAGACTGTGGCATGGTGTATGTCAGCGGTGTAGATGTTGTGGTGTTTGCGAGCGGTGTGAGTGCTGTGTAGACTGTGGCGTGGTGTATGTGAGCGGGGTGGGTGCTGTGGTGTAGGTATATGTATAGACTGTGGCGTGGTGTATGTCAACGGTGTGGATACTGTGATGTTTGCGAGCGGTGTAAGTGCTGCGTAGACTGTGGCGTGGCGTATGTGAGCGGTGTAGGTGCTGTGGTGCGTGCAAGGCTAGTTTTTTTTGACGAGGAACCTTTCGCAGTGCTTGCGGGAACAAACATCATGCAAAGCCCACTTGATGTTGGAGAGCCCGTGGAACAGACAGTAGGGTGTGGGTGATCGGTAACCAACGCTCAATGCTTAAACTCCCAGCCTTGGCGGTTCAGAAAGGGTTGGCCCAGACTTGCTTATTTGGTTCCGAGGTTCACTTTTGTGGCTTTATGGTTGGCGCTCCGCTTCCAGATGAAGATTTCAGGCAGTGCGCGCGAGCGCTTGCTCCGGCAAGAGCCCTAGAGCATGTTGCAGCTATTCGTGCTAGGTAGCATGGACCGCTGCAACCAACAAAGGCGTCATAGATTTATGGTTCCTGATGATCTTGTGGTTGGCAAGTGGGTGCCTGAGTGACGTGCCCGTGACCAAAGCGGCCTTTCGTCGCTGTCAGTTTCTGTGGCAACTTGCAATCTAGACGCAGATCTGAGGATGGGCGGGGAGAACTTGGTGAATCAGATGGCAAACTTTCACAGTTGGGCGCTCCAGCTGCAGAACGCCAACGCATCGGTTCCTATACAAGCTACAAGCCCAGCTTGGTAGAGATGCGCCCCATTTGCACTTCCCACATTCGCCCACCTGCTCGACACTGCACCCGCCTTCCTTTTTGTTGGTCATAAGCAGCCTGGTGGCTGGTGTTTTTGTATGTGGCGGCAGCTTGAGAGGTGCTCGAGACTATGGATGACATGGTGTCAGCACAGACAGACGAGGAGCTTCGAAAGAACATGTTCTATTGCGTGCCAGACGATAAGGGACTCACCTGAAGGAAACACTGCAAGAGAAGTGCCAACCTATCTTTCTGAAGTGCGCTCCCCATCTGGTTGATGAACTCGTCTCAGGGGTTCCAAGCCAGAGTTTCACCCGAGGCAAGCTGGGCGGGCGCTGCGCGTCCCGGCAGCTGGCTCAGAAGTTACATGGTGTGAAGGCCAGCAAACGTCTTGTGGAGGTGGAGAGTCTGGACGCAAAGGAAGTAGATGCTGAGCTGGGCGCTTGTGCAACGTGCACCCCAAGCCGGCCCAGAAGCATGTTTGGTTGAGCCCTCTGCCAGGCCGCTGCGCAAGGGATTTCATGCCTGGCACCACGAGAATGGCAAGGTTTCCCTGCTGCTTGTTGCATTCTGAAGCAATGGCACTATGCAAAACGGCATTTGCAGGGCTATTCCCAGAATAAGACGCTGGAAGTGCCATACTTCCTGGTCGGTGAGACATGTGTGTCTGGACCCTGCTGCGACTGCGGTCAACCAATCAGCCCGGACTGCCAAAGGCGCATGCCTTGGTTCATGCTCGCAGATGGCCCATCTCTCAAGATCAGGGTGTGGCAGCCTTAGCAAGCCGAAGAATCAGCTGCAAGAAGGTAATCATGGCAAAATGAGACGGACCATGATGTGTACAGAGCCACCATTGACAGCTAACGGCATCAACAGAGCAACTCAGGTATGGCGATGCTACGTTGTATGCATCAGCCTTATGCGTGTGTTGGGCACGCGTAGAAGTTGGCCGTTGGCTGGCCACCAGCATGAGCAGTTATTGAGCTGTTGCTTCCGTTTGCTGTAGATGTGAGGTGTCGGCCCAAGTAGCTCCAGGCCACTGGCCAGCCTGCAGAGTCGAGACCCGGAGTGAATGCATTTGGCAGGTGACGCACCGCTGCCTCAGCCACAGGAAAGAAGGTCAAAATCCTCTCACACTTCGGGGGGATCATCCCCCCACAGCCCTGTGAGCGTTCTGTCCTGAAAAGGCTACTTGAAAGCATTCCACACCCCGAGCCTGTGACACTGAGGCAGCAGGCGTCCGGAAGGCTTTGCGCCTGGAAAGCACGGTGCCTGCGTGGCCTGCGGACGAGCTTCCCTTGGCTTGGAGCTTGGCAAGCAGTAGTGGACTGCAATGGTGCAAAATGAGCCTCATTTCAGGTCCGGACAGGCTTCAACGAGAAGTGGCGAGGCTCCACGCCAACTTTGTTAACACTGAAAGCATCGGTTCTAGCTGCAAGCCGAGGCGAGAGTGGATATGGCGAGTTCCGACGAGTCGAGGGTTTCTCCATCTTTGTAGACACACAGAATGCCATGGCCAGCGGCTCTTGGTAGAATGACCTGGGAGGGAGTGAGGCCTGCAAGCATTTCTGAGGAGCTCCCGCTCTACAAGATTGTTCTGGCAAGCCCAAGCGATTTCGACGAAGAATACATCGATGCTGCCTGGCTAGCCTTGGAGCTTTGCGTGGCCTTTTCTAACTACTTCCGCGCTAGGTTGTGATCCAGTGGAACTTCAAAACTGCATGCGAGGCCCGCCCAACATGCTTTCTCATGTTGTGCGGCTGCCCGTTTCAAATGGAGTTATGTGCGAGGCCTTGACTGTGGTGCTGCGTCGTGGCCATGTGCACTGCAAAGAGGAGGCGCTGGCCGCGGGAAAGCGCGAGTAGGAGAGCAATTGTCAATGTTGGGCAAGCCGAGGATTTTCCGCTTTTCGAGTTTAACACGGAGGTCAAAAAGTGCAGGGCCCACCATGATCCATAGACTAGTGCTATGCCTGTCACACACAGCACCGTGGAAAGCATCCATGCAAGACAAGTGGAGCCTGATGGAGGCTGTCTCATGCAAGCCCTGAGGATGTTGCCATTGCGACGATATGTCTGTGGCACGGAGTTGGCCATGCAGTAAAGTCGAAGCTTTCGTAAGCAAGCTGCCCTTAGGCAGGCAACTTCTTAGCAGAAGGCACCATCTGCCTGCTGGTCGCAATCTTAGTTTCTTTCAGGGTGCAATAGAAAGAAGTGGTTCAAACCGGCAGCAGACACGGGTCGTTTTGTGGCGATGCTCGATGTTGCGAGTACATGTGAAATAGTTGTATGGCTTCTGAGGTTGCAACCTGTCTTCTCATGACCGGGAGGATGTATAATCTGCATATCAATGCAGGCAATCCGTGGGCGAACGGGCCCCAGCTTTCACAGAAATTACTGCCAGCTCTTCACACAAAGTGTGTTCCAACACTTCTCCTTGCAATGGAGCTACAAGCGGATAGGTTGTGATGTCCCGTCTTCTTGGGATGCAAGTTCAGGTTTGAAGTTGCCCTGTCCTTTGCCGCTCTCCTGCCAGGATGTGTTTGCAACTTGGATTGCCTGCGCTTTGAGCTTGTTGTGTCTTACGGTGTGTCCTGTCCAGGTGCTTTTGCGCGTTATGCCTGTGGAGACTGCGCACAGTGAGGTGCCTTTGCATTCGACATTTTGCCGCATCTGCCCTTCATAGTCGTCCTATAATGCAGGTGTTGCAAATTGCAGATTTGAATGTGCTGCCCATAGTTGAGTGCTGTTGCCGGCAACAAGCGTGCTGGTGCCATTGCTGTTTATCATTGCGGCCAAGGAACCGAAGCAGTCCTTTTTCACGCAATTCAGACGGACGATGTCTGGGCATGCTGTGTGGCCTGACTTCGATGGCAAGGGCGAGGTATTTGCACGCTTTCCATGGCCGTGCTTTCAGCAGATTCCTGTTCTGAGGTGTTCATGCTTGCAAGTTTTGAGCAGTTGCTTGCTGACCTAAGCCTGTTGGTGCACAGACATGCACAGACAAGTTGTCCAAGGAATCGCTCTGCCCATATCTGAGTGGCCTGGAAATGCTGCTTTTTGACTATGAGCTAGTGTCATGTGCGGCCATCCAGGGGTTGGACCTCGGATTGGCCATCAAACGCTTGAACTCTCGCGAGTTGCCCTCAGCTGCTGGCCTCCCTGTACCCGCGTCTTCAAGAAAACAAATTGCACTTCACACGTTGAGGACTCTGGTGGAATCCGTTCGAGCAGTGCAGGGTCCGAGTTGGATGAGGATCTGAAAAAGTGTATCAGGCCATCACTAGCAGAGTGGGCTTTGCATGGTAACCAGGAGAATTACACGTCTGATCTGGCTGATCGTTTGGCATCTTGGCCGCAGAATGGACCAGGATGGACATGCATAGGTTTGGACAGGCTGCGAGATGCATCAAGGGTGGAACTTCAGGGTAGAGTTACCGCTCTGAACTCAGGCTGCCATGGAAGCACTCGAAAGGTCAGGTTCAGAAGATGATGAGAGCGGGGGCCTCGCCAACATGTGCTCACGCATGCAGATTCTGAAGGGAAAGCAGCAGAGGTACCGCTGGCCAGCAAGGTTTTGGAGATCTTCAGGTGAGTATGATTTTGTGAAGTGCGGAAGAGAGTGTAAGAGATGTGATGGCAATCAAGTCAGGGTGCGTCCCCAAACTCAACTTCAGCTCAGCGCACAGAGATGCCGGTACCCTATGAAACTTGCTATGCTAGCGTACAAACAATCCTTTCTTGTTGGTCTGAAGTGAAGGTCGCCGATGTCCTTCGGATGCTGTTCACCAGAGCCGGGGGCTTGGGCCACCGACGCTTACATGATCGGAGCAGGCATACCTCGAAAGCATAATATGCCCTTCAGATCGGCACCTTGCCGAGAAGTCATCCAAGCCGCCAGTTCTCAGGCAAAGCATTGTGCGCTTCGATGTTTACGTTTGTGTTGTGCCGTGACCAATGGCAGGTCCATGCAGTCACTGCAAGCTGCCAGAATGTTTGGCGAGCTCTTTGGCTGCAATGCTGAAGGCTGGACTTGACAGAAGCTGGCTCCGATCTTTTTGAGGTCCCTCCAGATTCACTTTCAGCAACGAAGCGCTACCGTCGGAGGGCTGCTTGCCTAGCAAGTGAGTTGTTGCAAGGAGCAGGGCAAAGCAGCTCCAGCAAACCTGAAGCTGCTAGAGGTGTCTGCATACAGTGATCCGCGGCTACCTCAGCAGTCTAGGCAACCTCGGGAGAAGTGAGATGTACAAAGCACTGTTAGCAAGGCGGTGTTACGTCAAGACCAAAGGCCGGAAAGGGCCATCGCAAGCACTCAGTGGTGTAATGCTCAACGAACATGTACGCACAAACTGTCCCTGCTCGCAGCCCCGGAAACCCGTGCAGTGCAGACCCAAGAAAAAAAGATTTTGATATTGGCGTGGGCATCCGTCAGCACTTCGTTTTTCAGGCTCGAACAAGAAACCATTTGCGCGGCCTGTGGGCGGACCTTAACTATGGCTTGGCAACCCTGGCATTTGTCCTGGGCGCAAAGATGTGCACAGCAGTGCTGGATGCAAAGCTGTGTGACAGGAGAGGCCCAGAGCCCTGCAGTTCTGGACTGCTGAGCCCTAAACGTTTTGGAAAAAATAACTTTTAGTCTGTTGGGCCCGAATGCTGCCAAGGCAATTCTGCACACCATGTTCGGGTTATCCCTTTGCTCTGCCACGTCCTGAGCTGCCCCAAGATCAAATCCGAAACATCTGAGCTGAATTTTTTGCATAACCTTTTTGTAGTCAGCTGTGATTTGGCGGTGCCTTTCCGCTTCACTCAGGCAGTAGTTGCCATGGACCAAGCTGATGGCCGCCGTCAGCCTTTCTGCACGTCTTGCCGCACTCAATGTTGTAAGGTCAGACTCGTGCTGCATTTCTTTCCCGAAGGCATCCGTACACAGTGCAAACACAGCAATAGCGGAGGTGGCAAATGTAAGAAGTTACCAGTGAGATTCGGTGCAGGCTCTGGTTCCCCAGCTTCCCTGAGCATGCGCCTAAGATCACATATCCCGAGCTCTATAGCTCTATCAAACCACTTTTGCATGTTGGGTAAGGCTGGGTGGCTCTGAATACAGAGTGGCCAGCAGCCCTAATGATCCTCATTCCTACTTGCAGATTCAGATTTCAGCAGAACAGTTGGTTTGATTGTTGCTTAGGCCTCCTTTCTTTCAGCCCACAGCAGCTGCATGGGAAGGCAGCATTCTGGTGGTAGTCGCGAGCTCGTTTCAGGGCACAGCAAATTTTCCCACCAGTCGCACTTGTCATCCAAGGCTTCAGGTGGTGTTCTGCAGAAGTTTGAGGCGATGGGGATTGGGCTGTACCAGCCAGCCGCTGCCTTGGAGTTCTCTGACCTAACCGACATTCCCGGGCTCTACAAGACCAGACTAACCCACTAAGCGCTTCCTAGACTTTCAGGTTGGCCCTGCTCTAGCAGTGCCGGGCAACGTGCGAGGTCTTGATCCACATGCGCACGTAAGTTCAATAGTGCGGCGTGTGGATTTGCAAGGTCTGGGGCACCTGGATGGGCATGTGGCAGTCATCAGTGATGAGGTTCGCAAGCCGACAGATGCATGGCGCGAGTTTGACAACTCCCATGTTTGAGGGTTACTTCCACACCAGTGACCTCAACTCGAAGTCTTCTCAGCCACTCCATCCTTTGGATTTGCATGCGGCACTTGCAATCGTGAAGCAAAGGTCCTGGATCAACTCAACTTATCAGTGGGCTTCAGACGGCCCGCTAGGTGCAGATCTTGTTGACAAGGCTACTTGTACACGCTCCCAGCCGCAGGCCTTCTGAGCAGCAACCAAACAGTGGCCATGGCAGCAGCGCAGTAAGTCGCCAAGAGCTTGCCTGTAAATTGGTCATTTTGTTGTGGGACTGCGTGCACAAGGCTGCCTCTGGCCCCTTCTGTGGAGCTGTCAGCTGCCTCACTGAGTGGCCAGGGTCTTAATGTGGGCAGGTATGGGCAGGGCATCTTTGAAACTCATGAATTCATGAGCTGTTGGAGCGTAGGTGGAGGGCTCGGCGCAGTAACCGCGGTGGCTATTGCAGGCTCTGATGGACTGCCCTAAACCAAGATGGGCGATGCTGGGGATGCTGCATGCTTTGGCTGGTCTTACTCAGGCTCCGCCTTTGTCGTCTACCAGCGTTTCCAGGATTTGGCCGTCGAGCTCAGTAGAGGGGTTGAAGCAATGCTATGCGTGAGTTCAGGACACTCTTTGGAAGTGCTTCTTGAGCTGGCCCTTGGTCTGGGACAGGCGTGCGCTCAAAGCATATCGAGCGTGACAACTCGTAGGAGTGGCATTGAAAGATTACTCGTGCTGCAGGTTAAGGGGCTACGACTGTGTCGTGCAGCAGCGTGCGGCAGCAGCGAGGTTGGCGCCTTGTTCAGGGACGGACTTCAGTTGATCCAAATACTAAGAAACAGCAAGAATCCTTGTTCGATGGCAGGGCATCCTGTGGGTGGCAGACTCCAGCGGTAGTGCTGCGCGCTCAGGGAGGGCAGTTCTTTCTTTGAAGCAGGATCTAGATATGTTTGAGGTGCATGCAGTGAGCCTTGAGTCGGGCACCATCCCCAATTGACCAATTGCACGCAGAGGGTGGTAGCATTCTCGGATCGATCGAGGAGACATCCGTGCATCTTTCGTGGCGGAACCTCCAACGCCAGGCCATCTGAAACATTCTGAAACCACAGCTTGACTTGCATATCCATGTAGCAAGGTTGACTTCACATTTCAGACCGCAGATGCGTGGGATGACGTGTAATCACCTCCCCCGAAAAGATGTCTGTCCCCCCTCCCCCCAGTAATGTTAAATCATCCGGACCCCGAATCATTATTTATATTTCAGGGGGATTACTTGTTGAAAGAACTAGATAGGGCTACAATTGAATCCTCTTAAACTCCCAAACATCAATAACTAGTCAGTTACATCAATGAGTTATTTCCTTAAAACGTGAATACTAAACTATTGAATATATAATTACCAAAACGATCAGTTGGAATCATTCATTGAGAATTAGTTAAGACCCCGCTAGTTCACTATCAGGTGGCCCCGTTTAAAAAGTAGCCTTGCCCTTTCAAACGTGCTCCTCAGGATTTGAGGCCCCTGGAGTAAAATTTCATATTGGGGGAATCCAACATCAGGTGAAGGGATGATGAAATGGTCAATTGGGGCGCCTTAATGTCAAAGTGCTGTCAGCAGCACAGCTTCGTTCGCTTCAGCTGGCAGGAGCACGCATGGTTTCTCTGAGCGGCAACAGCTCACACTTGGCCCTGGGCTTGGAAATCGGGCATGCTTGTGACAAATGTGTGTTTGTGCGGTGCACCCTGCCTTTCCGGTCGCTAGACCGACTGGGTGGTGTGTGTGTGTGTGTGTGTGCGTGTGTGTGATGTAAACCCTGCTGGACTTAGGGAAAATGCAGCAGAGTTTGTCCGTGTTCACGACAGACCATGGCAGATTGTAATGTCCCAGATAGTGGTGAGCGTGATTCGTTGATGTTACCATGGTTTCAAAAATTGCGAAGGAAGCATATGAATGGGGCATCTTGCGGATGTCTGAGTCAGCATTTGTACACAGTGCAGGGGCTTTTACTCGCAAAAAATGTCCAATCAAGCTACGAAAGTAGAGGGGACGTGCGTGAGGACGCTCACGCGTGTACCTGCATGAAAGTTGCTCCTGGATCCTCAGCAAGGTCAAGGAAGTCATCAACTGATTGTTTTTTGTCTGCCCCTGTTAAGGGAGGGTTCGAAGGGTGCACTTTTTTGCCTTGCACATTTGACACATGTGTCCCACAACATGAAGTAGAGGCTTGAGCAGGCATAACAACAAACCTCAGCAAATGCTGCATTTGGGTGGATATCTTCGAGATGCCTCTCACCTACAGATCACAGCGCCGTTGACGTGTTTGATTCAGGTTGCTCTGCTTACACAAGACAGCTTCGAACCTCAACTTGTTGTCGCCTGAGCTCAAGGACTCGAGATTTTGCATGCAACTGTGACAAAGTCAGGTTGCCACGCCGTATCCAACGCTTCCACGTTCTTCTGCGCTTGAGTTGTGAATGCTTGCTGGTGAAGCAGACGAGCTGGCACGAGTCGGAAATGTCAAATGTTGTGGCTTCAGATTAGCAGGCAGTTTCCCAGAAGTCTTGCTCAGCAGGTTGCTTCCACAGAATGATCGGTTTTGTCCAGTTAAAGGGTAGAAACTAACAATCATGGGCAGGCAGACTGAATTTGTGCAGGCATTTGGCTGGGTGGTGTCCATGGTTAAATCATGGAGCACTCCCAGGCCGCATGGTGATTAACATTCCATGTCACGGAATGGCAAATGTCTGCTGAGAGCGCTGCCCAGAAACAAACTGGCGTCAAGTTTTGACAGCGCGTTTTGCTTCACAAAAGGTTGAGCTTTGCTTGTTGCAGTGCCGCTCCGCAGCCCTTTTTGAAGGCAGCAACTACAGACCATGAAAGCGGCTAATGCTATAGTCCTGCCTCCAAAAACAGCAGTTGGCCCGTGTGCTCTTCCGATACTGCCAAAACTTCCCATGATTTTGCACGCTTTTTGATGAAGACTGCCTGCAGGATGGCCACGTCACTTCCGGCAATGTGTAACACATGGCACGCAAGACGCAGGCATCATAGAGCACCCTGAAAACAACAAGGCAACATGCTCGCTTGCATGGCCATGGCTTGTGAGGATGTGCTGTGAGTCAGCTTTCCAGGCAAAGCGCTTGCCAGGACAAAGAGCTACGCGGATCACCCTTTGGGAAGGGCTAGCTAGCTTTTTCTGACCTCCAGGAAGGGGCCGCTCTTTGATAGCAGCTCGTGCGTTGCCCGCGGGTGAGGCGCTCCTGCGCTTTGACTAGCTTCGTATAGCTTTGGTAGTAGTTGGTCCTGGGTCCTAGGGTGCCAGCTTGAGGCTGCGTGCATATTCACACTTTCAAGGGAAGACTCCGTCATACCCAGCATGCAGCAGAAGTATTTCTCAGGTGATCCTGAGAGAGCAGCCATGGGCCGTGGTGCTTCTTCCAGAAGAACAGCATCAGCGTGAAGCTCCCAGTCAGTCGTTTCATGTCTTCTTGCAGCGGTAAGCGAAATGTGCCACGTACAAGGTTGCGACTTTACCTTGAGAAATGAAAACAAGCTTCTGCTGGCAGCCTAGAAATTTGGACAACCTTGCTGGATGCCGGAATCGTGAGTGTAAATGCAGGATTTTTCAGAGACCGGACGCTTGGAAACATATGCCGGATTTTCATGGATGTTCTAGCCCGTCTAGCATTCAAGCCATTCTTCGCAGGCTCTTTGATGGATATTGTCGTCTCTTGGTTAACTTGTTGCACAAACCTATTTGGGTGTGTTGTCGTTCACCCTGGCATTGTCTTCTGTACGTGTAACACCGGTTCATTGCATTACTATGTTGCATGATGCGGGCTGCAGTGTAGCTATATCACATCACCCTTTTTCGTGTCCAGCCATGTAGCTTTCAGCCGTTGATGCTTACGAAGGCAGTGTCGTACAACCGGACTTCAGTTTGCGTCCAAGGCCAGCTGGAGCAGTGGTTGCCGTAATGTTGTGTCATCTTACATTGTTCAGTGCATCAGGAAAATCAAAGAACTGCAGGAGATCTCTACTACAAGGCTCTGGGCAGTAAAAGTCAATGCTTGTAGAATAGGTCAGTTTTGTCGTGATGCCTGGCCGGATCTTCTCTAACAGCGCAGGCAGAGCTCAAAGCTGCCGTCTAGCACTCAGACCGGTTGATGCCTTGGGAGGGCCAAAAAGCAGTCAGACTCAAGGATGCTGAAGCTGATTGTCCACAGTCCTGCATCAGTCCTTCTCCAAATTGCGGTGTTCAGCTAGGATGCTGGAGGATTGGGATGGATCTATATTGCGGATGGGGCACGTGCACGTTCGTAAGCGGTCTTGGATTCATGCCGGGTGGCCCTTACTACATGTCGAGCTTGTCTTTCTTGTTGCGGCATGGGCTAGAGGCTGTGGCAGCGAGCAGGAAGTCAGGTGCTAGCCTCATGTGGCGGAAAATGCCGCTTCCAGTTGCTGAAGCTGCACTCTGAAATTTCCATGCTCTGAAATTGCCACGCTCCTGTCAACTTTCCGCATTATTTCATTGTTATCAGCCCCAGGAAAGAAGCAAATACACACAGCCAGGCGTGTCATGTTTGGCGCAAGGTAAGCGTTGAATCCATAATAACAAAACGTGTTCTCCTCCATGCGTCAATGCAATGCCAAGAGCTTTGATGCTTTGGAGAGTCCATCTCAGGGCCGGCCGGGGGCGCTTTCCCTTTGCGCGAGTGGCCGACAAGCCTCCGACTGGCTGTGCGGGTGCTGCCAATAAATCATGCAGATTCACAAGTTGTCTGGGATAGGGAGAAGTTGAAGCCATAAAGCATGTGGGAGGCTCTCCAGCGAGGAGTCCGCCTGACGAGGACGTTTCAAGCGAGAAGCTAGCAGAGAAGCCGTTATGCCAGGCTGCCTGCGGAGAACAACCGTGGCAATGAGCTGAGATTTTCGGCAACAATCCTTGCAAGATATTTGTGGAGTCTGGAGGTTAAGCCTCGAAAGCCACTGGGAGGCAGGTCTTGCAATTTTTCAGCGGCCAACATCTGCTGGTTTGGTCTGGGGGAAGGGTAGCATGGAATGCAAGTAAACGAGCAGTTAGAGGGAACAGTGATGACCACAGCAACAAGAAAATGCCTTAACACTGAAGGACCTCAGTGAAGCTCGCTGCCAGCAGATGCAACAACATGCGACGAGATGCGCCAGCCTCAGGAAAGGGTTGACGCGATTTTATTTGTAAGGCAAATGAAAATCCTGCTTTTTGATCTCGGACCAAGTTCTTGGCTAAAATCAGTGGTGCACCAAGCTTCGGTCTAGCTTGGTCCCTGCTAAGGCTTGGTAAGCTGAACAGGTGCACAGGTCACTAAAGCCAACGGCCACCATCAACCATAGCAGAATCTTGGCCAATTGCCATGCGACCATGTGGTGCAAGCAGCAACAAGAGGTGTACAGGCAACGAGCGGAATGAACTCCACCGAACGCAGTCCTTGAGTAGAACATGAGCTGCCGTGGCGCGTCGTCAGCAATGCATGGTTTTTTCTACATTGGGTTCAGATTGCTATGCGTGGTGTGCTGTTTGAGGCTCTTTTTGCAGGGTACATGTGGTGCATGATCAAGGTTTTTGTTCGCATTGTTTTTATCATTTTTAAGGCTTGGACATGGTGGCAGCGGGCCTCGGCCTGCTGTCAGGGGAGGATCTGGCAGCCAGGTCCTTGGCTTGGCTCCCAAGAACATGCAACACGCTATCAAAGCCTGCTCGAGGTGCGACAGACCTTTGAGGCCATTTCGGATGTCAGCGCGGATCTTAGATAACTCAGGCCATAAGCATCATAAGCTCACAGAGCATATTTCACAGAACCTACCAGCTTTAGGATGTTACAGTAGCATGGCAGACTCAGCCATGCCTAAAGCTGCTTGTCCTGACATCTTTTCATGTCAACACGTGCCGCATGAATTGCAATGTATCACAGAGAGAACAACTCGTAGCTCTCAGATGGTCAGGGATGTGTGGAAGGGCACCGTGCATTTCTGTCTAAATGAAGCTTCCATGGCGTCCTGTTCTGTGATCCAGAGAGACCGCAGAGTTGCAAGACTGTGCATCCAGAGTACAATTAGAACGGTGCAGACCATTCAACAAAGAGCTGCACACAAATTTCAGGATGGTGCGCTACTGATTGCGTGCAAAGGCAATGTCGCACACTTTCTGGCTGCAATAGATGTGAATGCCATGACGGTCACGGATGAGGATGGCCTTTGTAAGTTTGCAAGGCATGCTCAACTGCTTTCCTGTAGCTTGCAGGAGCAAAGGGACATTGCACTTGGACTCTACTTGCAAGGCGTGCCGTGCTCAGGAAAACTTTTGATCTACTTGTCTTTGACTTATGGGGTTGCAAGGGTTTGAGGCTATCTTCAACCACGACGAGGACAATGCTATGGCAGATTCGATCGCGGCTGCTTTGCTATGTCATCCCGCCAAGGGTGCACGAATACATGTAGTGAAACGGCTGTAGTCCAGAAAGAGGAGCCCAACTGCGTCCAAGCTTTCGTCGGACGTGAGCTTGTAATTCGGACATTCCGACCCGTGAGTGAGGCGCACGCATGATACGTCTTGTGTTTTGTGATGTCCGTGCCTGCTTTGCATCGTTTGCATGATTTTTAAGGGAGAGGAGCTATGCATCACCTATGGGGAGCTTGCAGAGATGAGTCGAGATCGCAGGGACCCAAACTGCCGAGTCCTGCGCAAGCCAGCTGTTGCAGCCTGCTTCCAGGCCACGCGTTCTTGGCTTCGCATTATCATTTCCGCCCACAAATGCCACAGCAGGCCGGAACTTGGGGTCAACAACAGCACGAGTCCATCCCGAACCTTTAGGGTAGTAAACTGCGAAGAAGCCGCCGCCATCCCGTAGGTGAAGGACCGAGACGCGGTCCTCAGTGCCATTCTCGTTTCTCCTGTGCCTCAGATGCAAGGATGCCACATACGCTCTGCATCGCTCTGTCATATGAACAGAAGAGGGTGGATTGGCCAAAAAACAGGGGTCTGGAGTATAGGCCCCGCGGTAGGATTCACGTTTCCCTTCCAACCAGCAGGGCAAGGGGACTCCAGCACGGAGGGGGGAGGCTAGCTGGTAGCTTATCATCATGCTGGGCTTTCACGTCTCCCTGCTCATGGCCTTGTCTTCTCATATCCTAGCCGAAGAAGCAAAGGCTGAGTCTGCAGTCCGCAAGTTGTTGGGGTCAAGCCTGGAGCAAAGCGTTAAAAAAAAGGATGCGTAAGAACACAGGAGGTCACACGAGGCCTGAATTTGATTGTATCTTCTGGACTGAGGCGTGGCATGCCCAAGTAGGAGTAGGCAAGGCACCAAGAAGTAGAGACTGTCCGCTTGGTGGTCAACGTTCTTTGATGCTTTCAGCTTCTCAGGGTGGGGCCAGGAGTCCGGTGTACAGGACGCTGCATGCTGGGTTGTGCCACGTCCGTGCATTGCATTCGGCAGCATTTCCTCTGCAGGACCTTGGTAACGCAGCTGCCGCGGATGTGATGCAGAAGGCCTTCCCAGATGCTGGAGACACGGCTCTCATTGTCATGTCAGCTGAAGCCATGGACAGACATGACGGACGTGACACCCGCCACAAGAAAGCGTTGAGAATCCGAAAGTCCAGATAAATGAATGTTCAGATATGGCATGCCGCGCTATGTTGCTACGACATTTTGAGATCATCGTAATCATGGTTCTCCGAGCCGCTTCTTGCTACAGGCCTGCGACCTTCGATCAGAGGCTTTGAGAGGGCATCGGAAGGATAGTGCTCGGTCCTTAGCACTGCTCCGTGTGCTTTTCTCCCTCGAAAGACGTTTTCCACAGGCCCGGATGTTTTGGTATCGTGTCAGCTTTGCCATGGGCCGTGACGATGACTGGTGCTAATGTGCATCGCCAGAATTCGCCAAGGATAGTACGAAACTGACACAGGCTTGCAGGACGTAAGCTCGTGTTCACCTTCTCCCGTTTTCTAGCGCCTGCCTTCTAATGCTTTTTAGACGGTCTATTCAGGCAATTCATGAAAGTTCTGTTTCAGTTGGAGTGGCATCTCTATTGGAAATTCTTCTTTGGATGCAATTCTATATCCACGTCTATTCGTGTTGATACATGTAGGAAAACTGTGACTTGAGATAAGCGAGGTCCAGCTATTGCGCGCAGCGTGGCAAACGGCGACATCAGGCACACTCCACAGCTGAGGTTTTTCCGGCCGCTCAAGTGACCGTCCTCGGCAGGTCCTGAATTCCGCTTGGGTGAAGGCCAGTGTATGGGAAGACGGTAGCAGCAGAGTGAACTAGCATCACCAAACCCTCACCACTGACCAAGTTCCACTGGCTTCTTGCAGGCCACATTCTACGATGGGTTATGGCACGTGCGAAGCTCAAAGTTGATGGGGGAGCTGCGGTGATGCTACAGATCGTCATTGTCGAAGCAAGAATTGCACGAGGGCCCCATTATTGGAATGAACGAGGCGAGCTGATGGATGCTTTCGTAGAATCCGAGCAATGGGAAGAAGCCCTGGCCAGAACCTCAAAGAGCATTCACTTGCTGGGAATTTGACTGCTATGGTGTTTGTAAAAGTTGCTTTGCAGCAGGTGTTTGCGAGAGAAGTTTGCTCCATCAGCCGCCACGTGTTGTGCTTGGCTTTTTCTTTTAAGCACAATTGCACCCTGGCTGCAAGCTCAACATCTAAGATCTTCCGGTTGAATTGGCCAGTGGTTTCGCTAGGCCGCTGCCTCTGCATCCGAGCACACGGCATCCTCCTTCTTGACAGGCCTTGCAAGACTCGCGAAGCTGGAGTTTTTCCTTGGAAACTTTGCCGCTGGGACCGCACATCCTTTGAATGATCGGCCGGGATTTGGAGGAAAGTTAAGACTTGGGCTGTCAGACTTGCAGATTTGAGGCTGCTGCCTCGCATTCCTGCGAAGATGCTCTTTATGCTGGAGGCCAGCTTATGAAATAAGCCGAGCTTCAACATTACACCCCGCATTAGAGGTTTGGAGCTGTGAATTCCTAGTGCTTGACGATGTACTCTGTTGCAGCATTTCGGGCGAGAAGTGGCACTGTGAGGAGAAACGGACGTGCATCAGCACAACAGGAAGCGCCCACCTCCCATGTACCCCTTGTTGTTGTATGTTGTTGTTGTTATTATGTCCAGCAAGTCTTGCATCATGGGTTTGGATGGGAAACAGACAGGAGGTCGTCAGAGAGCATTCGGGAAGCTCAGTTATTCTGACAACACGTGTCCTCGGTTGAAACACTTGAAATAATCAGACTGTAATCGCCAGGCCCCTGGGCCTTGAATTTGCCATTATCGAATTTTTATGGGTTAGGGCAATGCTTCCTGCTCCAAGGACCGAAAGGCCTGGCCCAGATTGCATGCTTGTCAGACTCATAAAGTAAGGGTTCAAGGTTTTCTTGTACAGGGGCGAACACTATATTGGGCACTCTGAGTTGTGTGGAGTGAGACACGGCGCTTGATGCGTTTCATGATGAAATGTTCGGTTACTTTTGTGTGCACAGTCAACCGTAGCTTTGCCAAGAGCCAAGGGCCATTTTGTTAGGTCAGGTAGGCGCACAATGCCCACAAGCAAGACCGCACGCTGTTAGGGTACTGCCTCGTGAAGTGGCCCGAAAGTCTGATCTCATACTGTCCAAGGTCTGGAGCCTTCGCCATCTGTTTTGTGTTGGGATGACCGTGGATGCCTCAGCTGTATGCAGAGCTGTTGGGTTTTGGATGAATTCCAAGCCGCAGGCCCTGCACTGGCTTCTGAGCTGCGGCAAGTCTTGGCTCAGGCCAGAACCGAAACCTGAAACTTGTTTTTATTGTACCATGATACCAAGTTGGAAGGCCACCGCCGAAACAGGGGCGATGAGAAGAGGCCCGACCTCGCAACTGGCCTTGTTGTCAAGAAGCAACGACGCAAGCAATGTCTATCTGCGCGCACGAACGTGGAACCTGCTGCAGCACGCTGGCTCTGTTTTCTAAGAGAGTTGCTGAGCACTAGTCATCAGCCCCTCCTTCACTTATGATCTGCAGGGAAAGGACCTCGTCGTGTGAAAGACGTCCGCCTGCACAGCGCCAGCTTTGATCGAGCTTGCAGGAGAGCGTGCCATGGATGTTGCAGAGCTTTGTGACTTCCTCGCCTTGCCGCCTTGCTGTGTATTGGATTTCACTTAGTAGTTAAGTGGCAGCAGAGCAGCCAAGGCGAGGATTGCCATGTTGGATAATCGACCAGCTACAAAATGGCTGTGACTATGTTTCATCAGAGGACGTTCTTCCTATCAGAAGCTTGCGAGTCAGTTCAGCGGGTTTTGCACTTGTCGGCGCTGGGCTTCATGAGAGGAGCCTGGCCGAGGGGCACCAGGACTCTTGCTGTTGTGCACATTGCACTTTTGCGCACGTACTTTTCAGAATTCACAGCCCAATAAGTAATCAGATGGGTCGGTGGCTTCAGCCAGGAGAAGAGCCCTTCACCAACGATCGATTAGCAAAGCTGGGCATTGCACACCCTCTTCATCGTCGACGAATTCTGCGGGAGCTACAGTGTCTACAGTACTTGAAGAATCCAGACAGCCTGGCACCATTGTCTGGCGAACGTTCGTGTCGGGCAAATTCTCGGTCTCAAGGCTCGCAGGGGCTGCGTGATTTGCAGGAGTTTTGTTTGAAGCGGCCACATCGTTCAATGCGGAAGGGTTCTTTCATACAAGACAAGCGGTGGCCATTCCTCTTGATTGAGTGCTTTGTTCCAGACTCGTCTAAACCGCGTTTTGGTGCGGCCGCAGCCACAGACCCTTGTGCTCCACCAATCCTGACAGCATCGTCACACGCGAAACGTCGGCAGCTCAAGGCGTCTACCTTGCTTGGAGCATCCGAAAGCACCGAAACACGGCCTGATGCAGTTCCCGAGACCTCGCATTCAACTCAAAGCTTCCTCGCTGGTGCAGCACCAGGAGCCCAGCCCTCAGAGCTCCCAGATGCAGATTCGGAGGACTTGGATGCAGAGGAGGCGGAAGAGGACAACGGCATGCGTTGGGAGGATTGGCTTCAGAGCCGCTTACACTCCTGGGGAATGCTGTCGCTGGTGGACGAAGTCCTTCATGTTGCTTGCATGGGGAATTTGTCAGCTTGCGCAGATATGATGGCAAAGGTGGCTGTGCACGGCAGAGAGTTCGAGCAGTCTTTGGCCAAGACGCCCTTGCCACCATACATACATAGTGCTCTGACAGTGCCACCAAATGTGGTCCCTCCAACAAACATTTGGGACTGGCTGCTTTGGCGAAGGGAGTTGTTGGAGGACGCGGAATATCGTGTAGCCACTCTCATCGGCAAGGCTTCGAACCTCGTGGAAGCTGTGGTGGGAGCTTCCGCCAGAGGTCCAAGTCGAACCGAATCTATCAAGCATCACCATTCCAGGTCAGAAGACAGGCGCAAGACATTAAATGTCAAGAAGCTCATGCAAGGGCACGGTATGCCCACCTTGCCAGCCCCAGAAGCCCCAGCCCGGAACAGCAGCATCAGCAGGAACAATAGCATTAGCAGCCAAGCACCAGGGAGAAGCAGCAGTGTCAACAGCCAGATCAACGACAACGTTTCTGAGAAAGCAGGAGGACAGTCAGGATTGCAAAGGTTCAAGAAGATTGCGAGCTTGGTTCTCTCACACGTGCGCGCAAAAAAGCAAGATGGCATGGTGTTGAACACCAAGCTTCTGACGTGCATTTCAATGCAAACTAAAGTAACACAGACACAGAACGAGCTGGTGGCTCTTATGAAGGAGGTTGATGAGTGGCCACCTCTAATCAGCCAGAGCCGAAGCAGCTGCGATGACATGCGAAGCCGGTTGCGTGAGGCCTCGCAAATCCTCTTTGAGCGGTTCGTGGATCTACGGCAGCATGTAGAAGTAGAACTGCGCGAGCTGACGCTCGGTGATCAAGGTGTGGTAGATTGCCCGCAGCTTGAGAGCAAGATCGTTGACGTGCAGCGTGAACTGTCAAGCACTCTACTGCTGGGCGACTTTGCGTTGCAGAGGGCAGAGCAGCTGGGCGTGAGTTTGCAAGCTCAGGGCATTGCACCTCCACCAAACCCGTGGGAGGGGTGCGTGCATCCAGTCGAACCTCCCTGGGAAGCAAGTTTTTTGCGAGCATTGCGAAAACTGGAGCCGCTCAAGCGGAACTTGAACGTGCGTCGTCAGGGGACAGCCTGTGTGGAAGTGGTTCATACAAAGTCCGAGAAAAGAAGGACTGACATAAGCAGAATTTGAATTCACATGTACCCCTTCACTCAGCCCGTTCATCATGTTGTGCGTGAAGTTGTCGTTTGCAGGACTTTGAAGATGCCACCACAGCTTCGGCCAGGTATGTCAGTTCCAGCAGAGTTAATGGCGCAATTGAGTAGCCGGTAGATGTCTCGGAAATTTCTTGCCATGCCTTGCCATGCATGCCAAAGTGCGGGCAAGGCCAGCTGTAGCATGCCTTGAGGTCAGGCCTCTGAACAGCAGGGGCTGTGAGACCAAAACGGTTGCACACCCCAAGGCTGCCACAGTTTGTTTTAAAATCACACCGCGAATTGCGTGTGGGTTCTATGTCTCTATGTCGCTTTCCTGGAAATGGTGGGCTCTCTTCCGCAGGCACTGGTGAAGATAGACACGAGAGGCTGATGCGAGCTGAGCTCGTAAGCCTCAAGTCCCCCTGAATGCAAACGCATGCAAATCCCGCCCAACAATATTCCCAGCAGGACAAAATGGTCTCGAGGCAATGCAAAGATTCCTTTGATAGGAGCTGCCAAGAAGCAGGATGACAGAATGAAATGCGTGCTCTATCAACAGGCGGAATTGTCCCGCATTAGGCAAGCGGGTAAAATTGTCTGATAGTCAACAAGTCAACAACCTCAACAACGCCGGCAGCCGCAGCAAGAACAACAAGAGCATTAAGCAAGCAACAAAGCATGAACTAGCTCGGCGCAGCACACCAAAAACGTGGTTCTCACAGAATGCTAGCGGAGACGGCAGAAATATAGTTTGAGCTCGCACGTCTTGAGCCATCGCATGATGAGGGCAGGCCATGCCTGCGGCAAATTTTCCCTTGTTCTTGGGGTCGGCCAAATGTGAGTCTCTGCATGGGGCTTCGTGCCTCGCGTCAATGCCCCTTGGCTGTATACAAACATAAATTCTCCTGGCATATTCAAAGGTTGTGTACATGTTGATGTTCTCGTAGCTCCTGCCATGGTTGTGCAGGTCATGGTATGCCGTTGCCAGAGAGACTGAACGCTGTGGAGCCCTTTGTGCGGGAGCTGTTCGAGGCAGACGCTCTGGAGCCCGCAAGCGTGTGCTCGCTCCTCGCTGCAACCAGGAGCTGCAATCTCGCTGCGAAGAGGAGCGGGCACAATATGCATCTCAGCGGCACTCTCTGATCGCTGCGATCCTCTGAGATGGCATTCACTTCTTCAATTGAGGCGCTCGCTGGGCAGACTCCTTCTGCGCACAAAGCAAACTTCTGGCTGGCACATACAGATCCTGAGCGCATCTCAGGCGACTCGCTGCACTCAAAGTATGCAATTTGGTTGAAATAGTAAAGTCATTTGAACAGGCTGTCTCGGAAAGCTGGGTAGTGCTGCAGAAGCAAGCTGTGCAGGTTCAGTGCTTTGTGATGAGCATTTTTAAAGAAAAAGAAAGTGTGCAATGGCGTGGAGGCTACATCTTCAAATCACGACTATTCCTCCAGGGTTTCGATGATTTCCGCTGCGGGGGGCACATTTCCAAGGACCGAGCAAGCGGCCAATGCCAAAAGAAGTGTCACATGCTTTGCTTGGGGAATGCTCTTTGCAGGAGCAGCTTCGTTTCGCAGTGCTTGTGCAGCACTTCGCGTCACAGGACACGCTGGATTTCCAGCGCAGTCGTGCACAAAGAATGCACGACGATAGCTTTGAAGGTGCCAGTGCATGCTTACGTGTGGCCTTGCTTGCACTCACTGCACTGACTGGACTGAGAGACCAGACTGAGGTGTCCTTACGCAGGGGGTGAATGCCCAGCTTATCACGGATGCTCACCGAGCTGAGTGGGCAGTGGACGGTGCCGCTTACGTTTTTTCAGACTCTGTGGGCGGCGAGAGCGACGAGGCGGAAGCATAAAGCCGTGCTTCTGCCTCGAGATGTGCCTCAGATTGGCTGGGTCCGCAAGACTTGGCAGCATAATGCCTGACTGATATTTTCAAAATTGCATCAGCTCTTGACTTGGGGTAACAGGGTGTGCCTTAGACAAATTTGGCCTGGGAGCAACTCTCTGGACTGCACTTGCATCCAGATCCCATGCTGGACAGGAGAGGAAGCAGGCCCTGATCGATTTCCGAATGGAACTTGTAACTTGGCTCATTCTGCGAGGGAGAATTGTTAGGCATGCAGTCTTGCAAAAGGTTGCGGCTCTGGAGCAGTTCCTGCTCGACTTCTGCAGACGGCGGCAACTTTCAGAGAACGGCACGCTGTGCCTACTGCAAGCCGTCACAACCCAGATGTCGCATCTCAGCTAAGCCAAACCTTGATTCAAGCTTTGATCAAAGCGGATGGATCTAAGCTGAGGCAGTGCGGGCTCGCCAACCTTGACCGCTGCTCCAGAGCAGGTTCAGCAAGTGCACCATTTGCTGAAGATCCAGCCATCCTCGGCGCAAGTGCTTCTGAAATTTCAGGCGAGTATATGGTGGGTGGTGCACGTCTCAAACAGCACGTGAATTACAACATCTCTTGCAACCTGGTGATTGGAAGGGGGAAATAGACGTCAACTTCCTGATCTAATGCAGGCTCAAGCAGGCTCAAGCGCCCGGTTGAAACCTGAGGCATGGATGCTGGTCCTTTGGGGGAGGCATTGAAGCTGACCTTGGGATGCCTCAAGGAGCAATGCAGAAGCAGGGATCAGCGTGAAAGGAAGACTTGGTCAGATCCTGGGTTGCGGCCATCCAAGTGAATAAGGCTCCGCCTTCCTCTAGAGAGAAAATATGGTCGCCTGGTGGAACCAATGCTAGTGTCCGTTGCATGCTGCAATAGGGAACTTGACATTGTTCACCAAGGAGAGACCCAGCAAAACGTGCAGTGTGCTGTTTAGAGTCTACAGGAGGGCTTCCAATTCATTCAGCGGACTGCACGTGCAGAAAGCGACATGGCAGATGACGCATCTACACAAGGCACGTAGCACGCAAACGTCATTGAAGCGTGGTGGGTACTGCGCAGTTAAAGCAGGTCGAGCCAAAACATTTGCAAGCATTCCTGTGTCCGTCTGCCACTACTAAAGATGCGGAGTATGTTCTGCCCAGACGGGCAGGTTGCGATCCGACGTCACGAATGTACCAATGCGCCACCCTTCGGTTCACAACCAAGCTGGGCCTAGCAACTTCCCGGCAGTTTCATTTTTGGGTAGAGAAGAGTCAAGCGTGAAATAGCCTTGAATTGCTCAGGAATCGCCTCATGGTGAGGACCAGATCCAGTGTGATGTCATAGATGTTTATGATGAGGTGTTCATCAAAGAAACATGACTGAGACTCTGGGAGTGCCAAAAGAAGCTTTGCTTCTGCATGCGATGAACAGCCTGTTGACGGAGCTGACCTATCAGAGCCGCACTGGGCAGGTGGCGCTGTGAAGCGTGAGCTTCCTCAGTCGGCCGCGAACCGAGGACTTGGAATGCTAGGACGCTCTGCCGGTAGGTCTGGCAGTATGACCGGCAATCCGCATGAAGACATATTGCGACCCCATTCCATGGTTCAGGCTCTGGGCAGCAGACCAACCGTAGATTTGGAAAGCTTGGATTAGGCCGGCTTAAAAAAGGGAACATTGGCACCAATTTTCGTGGGATCCATTCGGGGGAATGAGAGAGTCATCCGATTGAATACCAAACTTATGAATAGAAACAATGTTCGAATTCAAGACAATCATAGATGACAGATGATAACAGTGTTAACTTAACCTCCCAATGAATCTCCCCCAGATCTGTTTTTGTTTTTTGGTCTACGAAAGAGGGGGCGTGGCAATCATGAACGGGTGATGTTCGCGGAGTCCTCTTTGGATTTCCAGATAATAAAAGCTGGGGCTGGTGGCTTCAAGGCCCTTGGGGCTTCTAATGAGATTCCAAGCTTCCCAAAAAGGTTGTATTCAAAATCAGACCTGCTGCAGGAAGACTTATTCTTGCCACCCTTTATCACGAAAGCTAGCTTCTTGGAGCTTGCTAGAGTTTCTGTTTACCAATATGCTTTCAGGGCTATGGACTACTGTGGGACGATTTGGTCCGATATATCGGAGGTGTGAAGGTGCGCGCCGGAGGGGTCCCTAAAATGCCCTTCCCCACTTGGTCAGACCCCCCCCACCACCTAAAGATCTCAGATTGTGGTGGGGCCTCCCTCACCTAAAGACCTCTCCCTCCCCCCCACCAGTGGACCCCCTATGTATGGTTCGATTCTTCTTTGAATGAGCAGGTTTTCGGTCATGCTTTTGCAGGCTTGCATTGAAAGATTGGCCTTCCGATGTTCAAGCAGTCTCAGAGTAGCTTTGTGGGAGGCAAAGGGGACAGCATTGGTAAACCTACAGGCCGATTTCTTCTGGCAAGCACAGCAGTCAGCAGTGCCACGAGACCTGCACGCGGCTTTCTTGGAAAACTTGCTCGGAGGAAGCACCTGTCATTGTTGGCGTGCTTTCGTGTTGCCGACTGCTTGCTCGGAGGAAGCAGCTGTAGAATCGCAGAATTCGAGTTGAGGGGAGAGGGTCAGTGACTCTACAGCTCTTTCTTTCGGGCAAGCTGTCGACAACACGAAAGAAAGCCTGCTCGAGGTGTTGCTCCGGTTCTCAGGATCAACGTGTAGCTCTAGCAGGTCTAGTATGGCTTGCCCGCCAGAAGAAACCAGCATGTAGGTTTACCGGCTGTCCCCTATGCCTGCCAGAATGCTACGCTGGGCAATCTTTCAATGCAAGCCTGCAAAATCATGACCGAAAGGCATGAAAGACATATACAAATGACAAAGATATACATGCAAACCTGGCTCATTCAAAGAAGAACCATAGATGGGCAGATCCGCAATTGGGGCGTACGATCATAACAGATAATTCCAAGCAGATTTATTTCCCAAATATTTCCCAAATGATTGCATTTGCGCCGCGGCCGTATATGATACAAGGAGGGGAATTAGATATATCAACGGAGACTCCAATCGAGGAGGGAATAGAAGAATGAATATGGATTGCCTGATGATTGGGGAGGGCTAGGGCGAATGAAACCATGAAATCTAGGATATTATTAGATTTTCTTGGGGCACTACCGATATATTCGCAAATTTCGATCAAGATACGTAAAAGGCTCGCTTATTAAGGTCTAATTTTCGTCCGTGCTGCTCTCAAATAATCGTTGAGGGAGCGGCCTACTACAGGGAATCTTCGGAAGCTTCTTGAAATTAATTTTCGAATAAACGATCGATACGAGATCTTTTTTTCTATGATTAAGATATTTTTATAATTTCTATATAAATGAGAGATAGGAGATGGAGATAGATACGCTAAGATAAAATCTAGGAGTTGATATCTCAAGATTTAGATTTATATATCTATTTTTGAATTTTAATGACTTGGATAGGAGGGGAGGAATATATATATATATTTGATGATCCTCATGATCAATGATAGGCAAGCTTAAAATTTATATTTTACTATTGATAATTATAGGATTCTTCAAAATATTTAGAGAGAGATTCATATCTTGAATGATATATTAAAGAAAAAATGGAGATTTTCAAAAATATTTATTTCGATATAATGAAAAAGATAATTAATAATTCGATTCATTTTAAAATCAATTTTTCATTAAGAAATCTATCTAAAGGAAGATATAATTTTTTTCTATGAGATCATCATGAATGATAAAGAATATAATAATGAAATTTGAAAAGAAAATAAATAAATAAATAAATGATCTAAAATCTAGATGAAAGGTTTGGAGAATTTTTTAGATACGTAATTTAATAGATCTAAATGATATATTGCTAGGATAATATCATCTGATGAAGAAAATATGATATATATATTATATAATATCTTATTTATAAGAAAGAAAATAATTGAATTATCAATTAATTATGATGCGTGCAGCGCGTAATGATCGTTCCAAATGATAAATGAAGCTGGAAACACGAATCTAAGAGATTAAATTCCAAAAATAATAAAACAATTGATAAAGATGAGATGACCGTTCATATAATCGAAAGGTCCGTTTTAATGAGATCCCCATGAATCGTAAAACACGTAATTAGAGCGTATAATGCAAAATTCTAAAGAACGTACCGCATCGCATCTACGCCTCCGTATTCTTATTAGGAAGAAAAAAATATACGACCTACGTAGATCTATCATCATTTGAGACTTGGCTCTCTTTTTATATTCTGAGGAAAAAAATCGACATAAATCTGAATTCGACGTAGAAAATAATATTCTATATAATCTCCGATGTTAGATATTCTATTCGTAATTTTCTTATCATGAAGATAACGTAATTTCTTATGCCGGGTCGATTGTGTCCGTCACTTTAATATTAATATCATCAGCGATATTTGAATGATTTATATAGGCGAATCAAATCCAAAATTGATATCCTAATATTCTCGCGATTGATTCTATTTCAATGCCTCAATTAAAGTCAAAGAATATCTATCTGATAATCTATCAAAATGAGGGAACGTGCTCCATATCCGTATGGTCTGCCGTATATCTATCGGCACCAATCCCAGGAAAGTAAAGGACGATTTCCATCTTATCACGAAAAGTATTTCGTTCGTTAGCCTCTGGCTTGCACGAGATCAGCAGAGCGCCTCGTGCCCATCCGAGGCAGCATCCTATTTAGTCTAGCGCTTGGAGGACCCGGAGCGTACGCTTATATAATTTCACGTTCTATCATAGATCGAACGCGTAATATCTACGAGAAATAGGCGAGCATCATAAATAAAAAAACGTGGCATCTGCCAGGGGATTCCAAATCCCGTCTGACCACGTAATATCTTGGAAGTTACCTCGCCGTCTGGCACGGCGCTTTAGCCGAATAAGTGGAATACGCCGCCGCACGTCACGCACTCGCCCGTAAGTTTCCATAACCGCCGCCGTCGCCGCATCTATCACGGAAACGGCGTCTTCAAATGGCTCCTATATATTATTCGGATTGGTCTCTATAATATATATCTCAAATATATTCTCGGAATAAAAATGCTACAATATATAATACTAAATATTGAGTTGCAGACAATATGCCAGAGCACGCAATCGGGAATATCATCTATTGGGCAGCGTATATTTCCGCTGAAGGCATTATATCTATCTTCCAGATTCCGTAAATATTTCCAATCAACGATAATCTTGGTCCCATCTGCTTATCTGACCATATAATCTATATTGCCCGCCCCATCTTCCTTGCCGGAATATATTTTCCATTCCCTTCGGAATACGATCGTATTTCGTTGAAATTCCAAAAAAAATTGCAAATAGAATAATCTACGGAATTCTAATTTAAAGAGCCGCATTTCAATAGATATTCGAATTGAGTATTTATCTAATTATCTTCCCGACTTCTTCGGAGAGGGACTTCTTGGCATTTCTCTCGGATCTCGGTTTCGGATAAGGATAATTCGTTCGCAGTGTCATCGATATCGGAATTATCTAATGCGTTGGACGCGCGAAGCTGCGAATTTTCCGGGACCGCGCGAAATTCGTCCAGACGCTCCCATGCCAATGAAGCGATAAATTCCTCTTCATCAGATATGGTCTTCAAGCGTCTCAGCAGACTCTGCCAATTCTTGCCGTTTCGTATTTCGCATGAGGTTAATGATACGTTCTTCGCAACAAGGTTCTACGAATTGATAGATGAGATACGTATAATCGAATATATTATATATTTGCCCTTATAGAAATATATATGATTTTCCGAATGAAAATATAAGAATTCATCTCTTAGATATGGATTAATATCTATCAAAAGATCTCTCCCCAAATCGTCAGGTAGCTATGCCGGCAGCTCTTCGGATTTGCTAGGAAAGCTCGTAAGAATCTCCCGAATACGAAAAAATTCTTCAAATAGGATATAATGCAATCCCAATGTCTCCAGAGGGATTCATTGGTCCGTCGCTCCTACCCAGATTCGTATCGGAGATATCAACGACAATTTCAGAAATTGATATTTTTCATCGCTTAGTTGGTCTCCATGGCTCCTCCATAATCCATGATAGTTCCGTGAACGCCTTGCTGCGAACCAGACAGAATTGAACGGGAGGGCGCAAGATATACTCCCTCGCAATTACGCATGACAACGACCTCTTCAACGTCTGTCAATCTGAAAATCATTGGCAATGCCTCCATCGCAACCCCCCCAAAGAGTTATTATACGAATCGATGCATTTTACGCAGATACCCAAATTCCCTCTCAATTCTGCAATATATGATCAACAACATTCAAGACTTCTCCATTCCGGATCGTGCGCACGAAGACAAAAGCGCCACAAGATAAAGACTCTGCAGCTACAGACTCGGACCGCTTCCCTGCAAGAGAGCTGCCTAGCTGAACGTCCTTCTTCAATAGCATATTTTCGACGCCGCCCAATATCGCCCATTTTGACAGGAGGATTCCAGCATACCAATCTAAATCACATAAGGCTCATGAATCATCATCAATCCAGCGGGCGCACGTTGCTCTCGATCTTCAATCTGGTCATGATTGAAGCGAAGGAGCGATCACTATATTAGATCGTTTTTGATCTGCCTCTTCTGCTTCGTTCGACGTGATCATATTCAGAATGCGATTGCAAAATAACCGGAGCCCTTCGAGCCCGAAATATTGTAGAAATCCCAGCCTGGTAAACGGCGACGTAGAAAGACGTATATAAAAGAAGATACGATCTATCTCCAAGCGCGCCTTGAATCGCATATAGTCGAGCGCGCTGATACGCCGATATAGCACCTGCGATCGAAAGAAAATACGACTAATCAATAGGTAAGCAATATCTACGGCCAAATTTATATATCTCAATATGAGAGGCACTCCAAATCATTGCCTTTTCTCGAATCGTGAACATCCTTGCAGCAAGAAGTTCAGCTTCAAAGTCCGAATCCCGACTCGAATTCAAGATATAAAATTATGCAAGACCGCAGGACCCGCTGCTGGGCTGCCTTTCTAGCAGCACCGACCTACACTCTGGAGGCAACGACATCAGCCCCCTGCAGCGCGCGGCAACCAGGCGGCCCCGCTGACCACGTGTCGTCAATCCAACCACGCCTGGTTATTCCGCAAGGGTGTCGGCAATTCATCTCTGATAATCCTAAGCCTCTTCACCGGCGTGGTGTTGCAATCAAAGGACAACTCTTGGGTCGCTTCGTGGCGCCGAACGGGCTGAAGAAACAATCATAGACGTTGTCCTTCGCCGCCTGGGCGACCTCAACATACCAAAGAACAATATACTGGTTCGTGATATTGGTCATCATCAGGACCGCTTGGTATACCTCGCCCTCGCCACCATGCAAAATCCAGCTCACCGTGGGTAAGTCCCCGGCGTGCTGCACGACGAAACGAAACGGCGTACCCATGACCTCATCTTTGGAGGTTAGCATATAATCAATCCTACGCCTCATTCGCAGCGCCCTCTGCTGGTCTTCACCACGCAGCACAGAATCAGCCTCCCCATTGAATAGAAGAAGAAATGGAATTCTGCAGGCTTCCAGTCCTGCCACGGATAACAAATCCCAGTCAGTCTGAATATCTCTCATGACCGCCGCCGGATATCCCGTACCATGCCGATAGAATTGCCCGAACGGAATATGCACTTGAATTGACGTCTGGTGAAAAGGCAAGCAAAACTCCAGATTGCGATATTCCAATTCCAGAATCTGCCGGTAATCGTTCTCCCTAATATTATCGTAACCGCCCAGAGTCCGTTTCGCATCACGGCCAACAATATCTTCCGCAAATTCTGGTTATTCACTAACGGCTCGCTGCCCTGCACAGGATCCCAAGGCAGCCACCAGTAGATCGTGATGCAGGACCATGCTACACTGGCAATGGCAATTCGCAAAAGTGACATGCAGAACCAACCAACCGCGACAGGCACTGCATCTGGATGCACCTGCAGGACACACAGCAAATAATATCCAACCGGAAATATATCGCAGAGAAGCTCATATAGTTCAGATACACCGAAAAATGCAAAAAACAATTTGACAAAATCTGGCCTGATATGGACAAAACAGCTTATAATGACCGCAGGAGTCCAGCCTCCACTCATCCATCTCGGACCTCTCCGAACTGACACCAATTACAACCAAACCAGCAACGTGAAAAACCGTATTTAACTTCCTTGGCACTCCAGGCACAGCAACCGCCAGGAGTACACTAAGAGAGCATTCGACGGCATGCGCCGCCTTCCGAATGTATATTCCCTCCTTAGAGAGATTGTCCCGTATCTCGTCCTGAAGTTTCTCGGGACACGGCAAAACCTGAATTCTTCGCCAAGATATCAGTTCCCAGCTATTCTGCTGCTTCCTCTCCACGAGGAAAGAATACAGCAAGACGATATATCCAGCGGATGTCGCATCCAGCGACTGCGCTCATTGCTTCAAAACGAGCACATCATCTTCATGCTCCCTGGCTGCACAACGGCGTTGCGCGCCAACGTTAGTCCATTGGTTGTGGCTCGCTCGACCACGCCCGGATTGTCCTCCACGTAGACAGCCAGACATACCATCTGCTTCGTCTTGACCTGATCCAAACATTTTAGAGGCACCAAAGGATGCACCTCTGGTGGCATGCCCCAAGGAAGGATATCCAGCTTGCCAATCAGCACCGCGAGATAATTTACTATACCTTTCACTTTCAAGTGGTAAGGCAGTATGGAGGTGGAATACGGATTAACAGATGGAATCACTGTAGCTCCTTCAATCGAAACGATGTCTCCGACATGGCAATGCGATACCAATTATTTGGCAAAATCACCCCACGCTTCAATGTACAAGACCTCATTGATCAGTTCCGTTGCCGCCAAATGAACCTCCACCTTCTTTGCAGGCGATGCGTTGCTACGAGTCGCCCGCTTGCCACGTCTCTTGAGAGACCTAGATTGAGACGCCACCGTCTTGCCATACTTCACCTCCTGTTCGGAAATCATGACCACCCTGCCAGCCACAGCCGTGGCCTTTGTGCCCTGGTACTCCGAAGGCTTTAGGAGCAAAGATATGGCGAGCGACGACAGCCGCTATAGCAAATTGGATCTGGACTCCAGGTCAAAACGGACTGCCAGAACAGCAACACACATTCAGAGAACGAGCAGCCAACACACAACACAACGAAAGCTCGATCTGAGCAACTGAGGCAGTGGCCACCCCCAAAATTCCAAAATTGCCGATGACTAATGCGACCCTAGGCAAGCTCGCGGGGAGCTTGGGTTTCAGACCTAGGGATGGAATTGAGCTTGCAAGAAGAATACGAAACAAC
>CAJNIZ010034413.1:0-10422 GCA_905231905.1 Symbiodinium pilosum
GATTTCTTCGGTAGCGGATGGTAGTAGTACGGGAGGCGTGCTAAAACTTGAGTAAAACTGGCTGCAGCAGGTGAACAAGTTTCAGGACTGCTTACTTGGAAACGGTCACAACCGGGGACGACACATCAATCATATACAATTGCAAACCAACTATGGTGAACATTGTTGCGGACTAGAAACAGAGTCTGCGCACTACAGCCTGGTCTGCTAGCCCAACTCAACACGATCTTCCACAGGTCTCACGAGCTGGCCATGTTTCCTGCCTGCGGTTCCAGGAGAAAAGCATCAGCATTCCCAGCGAGTACATCCACGTCACATCCTCTCGCATGAGAGATTGTGCAGTTGAGTCTCGCCAGTCAACTCTTGCGGTGACCCTCTATCATGCAGCAGCCACGCCTTCAAGGTACCGAATCAGTCAGTGCTTGTGGAAAGAATTGGGAATACAAGCCCGCACTCCACCCTTTGGCCCATGACATTCATGAATAATTTCTTTCTAGGGGGGCATGCTATGGAAACTGTTAGCTATGTCAGCTTATACCACAAAGCAGGGCATTACCTAGTTATGGGTGTTTCCCTACCAGGTTAGGTATCATCTCTGAGTCCTTTGTCAGTGGGAGGCTCTTTTCCTATAGGAAGTCCTTGTTTCCGGGATATGGGTGGATGTCAAAATTATGATCCCTTTTTGGTTACCCTAAATATCAGGTGCCGTATTATAACAGGGATCCAAAAAGGGACCATAATTTTGACAACCACCCATATACCCATTGTAGCCACCCTTCTGTTCAGAGACTGGCACACTTTCCCCTTCGTGCTCCAAACCGGTCACCCTGTCCTTCAAGGGCAGCACCCGGAGGCTCAAGCCCACGGCAAGCGCTGTGATAAGGCGATCTGTCACCTGGCTTTGGATGCTAAATTAGATCCTCATGTAACACCTATGGTGTTCCCTGAGACGCCACGAGAACTCAGCCTTTGAATGCTCTTGGATAACGCTCCTGCTCTTGCTACAAATTCAGTTAGGAATTGACAACCTATCTCTCCGGCCTAACTCACTAGACTAGGCTTGGGGAGGTATCTTGTGCTAGGGCTACACTCGGGTTATATAATGTTATATGCGAACTGCACATGCGAGTTCCGCCGGCTGAACAGTGCTTCCTTCCGCGCCACACAGCATCTACGCAACTATTGTACTATCCTCGGACAAGCATGCATGCGCCACATTAACCCCTAAACCTTGACCCAAAAAAACCCGAAAAGATAATCCTTCACTCGCTTGGGCAATGAGAGGTCTGTGCCTGATTCTCGCCAAGGTCTGCATCTTACGACACACTAGTGTTGTCCATCATCTCAAGCTGTCATAAGACAAGTGGAGATATTGCATCGTTACAACTCTTTTGCCCCAATTTGCCCTACCCAGTACAAACGCTAAATCCTAAACCCAATAAAGGCTTTGCTCTTTCACAAGGCCTTTTCTTTGAGACCTCGCCACACCTTGGTCAACAGAGATCATGGAAGAGGGACTCTCAAAGGTCTCTGCCAGGTCAGGCTATCTGAGTGTAGACACAAAATCTGGAAAGAGGGAGTGTTTCGGGGTACTGTAGGACTTAGGATTTCACTGTAAGCCACGTCATAAAAACCCTCTCAGCGCTAGTTCGTGGTGACGGACTAAACTCTGAACCAAGATCTTGGGGAACAATTTGAAGTTCAGAAGTGAGGAGAAAGTCTGACATCTGGGTAGTTCCCAAAATTAGAGGTCCCATTTTGGCAACCCGAAACTACTTGGTGTCGTCCTGCAATCTAGAACCAAAGCGATCCAAAATGTTGAGAATAACCCGCGTGGGAAAGAAACTGTCCCATGCCACAAACAAACTCTGAAGGATGCGAACCCTAACTCACGATACTCTGCAGTTTTGGGTTCAGGGTTAGTCAGATCTACATACCAATAGCCAAGACCCTGACGCTCCAACTGAAACTGCATTAGTATGGGTAGGGACATGGACATCCGCAAGTGCCAAACTTCAAGCCTCAAATCCAAAGCAGCAGTGAGATCGAGAGAGATCGCATGTGAGCACTATTCCTGATAGAGCCACGTAAGAAGTAGTTCCTAAAGGAGCCGAAGGACTCGTGAAAAAAATGCTATGACCATGGACTGTTGCTTCCTGTTGGGATCAGCTCTAGCATTTCCTTAAACTCTCCCCAGCCAACCCGGCTCCTGAGATTTTGAGGTCCCACACAATGGGCAACTCCTCCCCTGAGCATGTCATGATAACAGCTATATCAATCGTTACGCGTCTTATATGACCGCTACTGCACTATTAGAGGCAGCGCTTTCTGTGTTGGCCAAAACAGAGCGCTCCTGAGGTGGGATATGTGCTGAGATCAAAAACCTCTCTATGCGGCAGAAATACTGTTTACCGAAGATTCTGACTACTCCAACCCCTTCAATAAGGACCTGTACTACGGTATGGGCCATATGATAGCGATTGGCCGCTTATTCTGGGGTTGGAGTTGCAATCATCCGCGTGACATAGATCTGAATACCCCCGCATGCCTGAAAACAATCCATACACTTACATGCTCCCCAAAGCTCTAGGTTTGGGGCTTAGGATGTTTTAGGGTTTAGATAGTTTAGGTAGGGCTTAGGTTTCAGGGCTTCGCGTTGGAATCCATAACTTTGCCATCCTCCCCGGCCCCCAAACACGACTTCGTCCAGGCGCCACCATGGCCAACAGTGCCGAGCCAGCGAGCAAGCCAAGCCTGGGACCCTTATGTTGATTGGGGTTTTAGGGCTTAGTTAGGGGTACCTTAAAGGGGGTTTGTGGGGGTTATACAGGGGTATATAAGGTTTAGGGGTTCAGGGTTTGGGGTTTGGGGTTTGTGGTTTTGGGGTTTGGCGTTTTAGGTTTTGGTGGTTTTAGGGTTTGGGCTTCAAGGTTTTGGGCTTAGTTATTGTTAGCGGGCCCTCATGGAACGCCTTTTACAGGCGGGGCCGGAAAACAAGTCCCTGTTGCCAAAAGACCTCAGGGTTTAGGGCTTCCTGCATCCTATTTCAGGCATACAAGGGTTTAGGGTTTAGGATTTGGGGCATAAGGGCGGGTAGTGTATAGGTTTCAATCATACTTAAGGCCGTTCTCAAGGATACAACATGGCAGAATATAATTAGACCCCAAATACTACAGTCTTTATTATTGGGACCCCCACAGTGGTAACCCAAATATTGGGAACCCCGCCCCTATACGTCCCACAATTGCAACATGAAGGGTCATTCTATGGCTAGGAGGGAATCATGAAGTGGAGCCTCAATTCTCATGTTCATAATGATCCCGTGTCCCCACACCCCAAACCCTAAACCTTACCCTAAATCCATAGCCCAGATAACCCATTCCTTGATTCTCTAACTAACTAAGCTGCAAGTAGATCAAGGTACCGGAGCTCAAACCAAGGGGCTTTTTGAACAAGGTCATATGTTTCTTGCAACACTCCGGTCTTGGGGTATGGTGATATTTATACGAGACTGCTAGATTTTTCTGGTATAAGCCCCAGGCCCAAATCCTCAAACCCTATAGGTCCCTGCCTAAGTGTAGGGGCTTGGCGTCTAGGATTCAACCTAGCCAAACTGACTTAGAACCTCATATGCGGGGTTTCCCAAAATTAGGGGTACCTTTTTGGGGTAGTATTTTGGGGTCTATATGGTATTTTGGGAACCTACCATAAAGCCTCCTTTCAAAAAGGACCGTCGTCTTCACAGATGCTCTTTTATGTTCCACGGTAGTTTAGGGAATTGCAGCACTTGGGGATGCTGGTGTAAGCTGCAATTTCTAGGGATTCCTACGGCTGACTGGGCTCCCTGAAAGGAGCCACCCCAAAATGTGAAGACTGTTAGGGGTTCATTCGCCAGCTCCCCTAACAAGGGCCCCTATCAACCTTAAGAGGGTTGGCTCGCCATGCTGGAGAGCTTGCTGAGCAACTTTGCAAAAGGGGGCTTCACTTCTGCAACTGCAGCTGCCTGATGAAGTAAGCGCTCTTTTGCCATGTGGGGGCCTTTTGTGATAATAGCCTTCCCGCATTTTGATGAAGAAAACCGTGGGGAAGATTCTGGAAGGATTTTGCTGGATCAAGGGGACAGTTGCAGAATGATGAAATGATTACACAAGGATTTAGCGTTCCATGCTAGTTTGGGGGAGGGTAGAACACCTACATTTTTCCTAATAGGTTAGGAGCATAAGATATCCATAACCTCTTGCCCCAAAAGCCGCTGCGCAGGCTCAAAAAATGGCCTTCCCCAGACCAGACGCTAAAGTTGTCCCACACACTGAGCTCCAGTACATGTCGCATCAAGACCTAGCAGCTGCTTGACCTTGGGCATTGCTCCGAAAAAAACTCGAAATGTAGCAAAACCCAACATCGCGAAGTACAAAAACAAACATTCGCACACTCGCTGAGTACTAGAGCGGCGAGACCTGACAACATGACAACTCATGCGAATAAATACACGCTGCACTTTGTGACCCTTCACAATCACAAGGCAGGCAAAAACTACATCCCCCACACCCTCAAGCCTTTACTTAAGCCCCGGTTCAGAGCCCCTGGGTCGCTTAGACCAACATGGATATTTGAAAAATATGCGGAACGAAGCCATATAATCTTTCTACGAACCACCTATATCCCTTGGGGCCCCTTGGCGGCCCAAAATGAATTGTAGCCTAAAATCTTAGTATCCCGCTTAAAACCCCGATAATACTCCCCTATATAGCCCCCTTTAAGGAGGCTAGACTATAGCTCAAATATTGAGAAACTCCCAAATTTCACCCAGAGGCCCCGGAGGCGCCGTCAACGCCCCGGCAGCAAAGGCGGCTGACACGGCCTGGGCTGGGTTTAGGGGTTAGGGCTTTATAGGGTTTAGGGCTCTATTACTTGGAGGGTCAGGGGGACTTAGTAAGTAGGTCAATAGCCCCCATAACCCATATGGGTGGTTGTCAAAATTATGGTCCCTTTTTGGGTCCCTATTATAATACGGCCCCTAATATTTAGGGTACCCAAAAAGGGACCATACTTTTGACAACCATTCATATAGTAACCCTACGTGTCCCCATTATTAACCTACTTACTAAGTCCCCCTGACCCTCCAAGTAGAGATTCAGATGTCCAGGACTTGTCCGTACCTGGCTAAGGGCGATGCGCGCGTGGAATTTGTAATTCCTGTGCTCTATATTCTGATTCTAAATCAACAGCCTTTAAGTTTAGAGGGTTATATTGGGAGAATTTAGGGTAAAATAGGGTTAATATAGGAGTTTAGGGCCCTACATGACATGTCAGCTGATTGATTCAGGACCCTCCGAAGGCCCCCACAGGCCCGGGGAGCGGAGGTCCGCCGCCGTCATGGGCTCAGTAGAGGGTCTCGGGGTTTTGAGTGTTTGAGGGATCAGGGTGTAGAACCGTTTAGGGTTCGGTATTTAGTTCTTATCGTCCAGGGGTTTTGGGTAATCGTTGCGGACTTTGTCCCAATACTGTGCAGCGCAGGCTAAGATTGTACAACAATCTGTGGAGGATTCGCATTTTGTTGAGTTATGAGGTTCCATGTGGAGGTCCAGCGAATGGGGCAATGTAGCCCAGCTTTGTCAGTAAATGAGAACCGCATGTTGTGATGTTGGCACAGAGCACGTTGGTTTAGTGTCTGTGCGATGCGCTTGCTGTTGTGTTTGCCAGGCATATTGGCTTATCTGGGTTGCTGTCAAGGAACTTAAATTAAGTTACCATAATGGGTATATACTGTAAATAAAGGGTTTCCCCAATATAGTAACTTAACTTAAGTTCCCTAACAGCAACCTGGTATTGGGTTATTGGGGACAGGGGCTAAGTTGGAAGATCTTGTCCGAAGAAGTCCTCCTAACCGGGTTGACCGTTGGGATCTTGTTTCATGAGGACCCTATATGCTAAGATTTTCCAAGGGCTCCAAAGGCCCATCAAGCCCTAAACCCTGCCATACCCTAAACTCTAAGCCCCAAACCCTAAACCCGTGAGGAGCAGGACAAAGCAGTAAGGAATTGTGGAGTGGTTGACGGAGATGCTGGAGAACGGATGTGACCAGGGGTGACACAGAAGATGATGTTACTGGGGCGGGAGAAGCAACAAATACGACCGTGGGTACCAGACAGACTGGTGACAGTGTAGTCGTGTCGGATGCGGTGCCTGTTTCTCCTCCTGCGGTACTGCGAGACGAGTCTACTTCCGGAAGTCCTACTACAAGGGGTACCTACTATAGTGGATAATGGAAAAGAAAATGGAGACTACTTTTTAGGGTTTAGGGATATTACCCCCCCAATCATTAGGCGTGATGGCTCTTTTGACGTCTCCGAAAGATAAATCCTAAGGGTCCAAGGACTCAAATAGTAGGGTTTTAGGGCCCAAATACTATAATATTAATGGTATTTAGGCCCTAAAACCCTGTCATTTGGGTCCTTGGACTCTTAGGGAAAGTTGTTCAGGAGCCGATTCGGCTTTGTCGAAAAGACATCTCTGGAGCTTAGGCTGAGGAGAAGAGGCGTCAAAAAGAAAAAAACCTTAAACCGCGCAGAGCCCTAAACCCAAACCCTAAACCCTCAAGCCCATGTAAACCAACATGACCCCCCAAACCCTAAGTAATGATATTACACCCTAAACCCCTAAACCCGAAAAAGCCCAGCTTAGGAGCCCCGGAAACCGTGGCTTTGGCGACGACTTCGAGCGTGCCTGGGAGGCCAAGGCGGAAGAAAATCGGCGAGCTTTTGCTCAAGGCGGGATGATCTGGGGGATACTATGGGTTTAGGATTCCCCATTTAGGGCTATATGATTGGGGGATGATCTGGGAGCCACGCGGTCAAGGGTTCAGGGTTTAGGATTCCCCATTTAGGGCTATATGGGTACAGTATAATGGAAAAGAAAATGGAAACTAAACTGTAGGCTTAGGGTTTGCTAAAAAATTAGGGTTCCCTTTTGCTCAAGGCGGGATGATTTGGGGGATACTATGGGAGTCTTCCCCATTTAGGTCTATATGGGTATAATGGAAAAGAAAATGGAAACTACTAGTTCGGGCTTAGGGTTTCCCAAAAAATTAGGGTTCCCTTTTGCTCAAGGCGGGATGATCTCGGGGTTTCTATCCTGGTTCCCCGAAGTTGGGGGCACCATTCTATTTAGGGTTCTATGAGTATAATGGAAAAGGGCAGCTACTACTATTTAATGTCTAGGGCTTCCCAAAATTGGAGGTTCCTTACTGGGGGTCCCCGTGATAAGGATTCTAGTGTTTTGGAGCTATGAGTTATAGTCTTAAGTCCTTACAGGGGGGTATGTAGGGGATTAAGGTTTATAATGTCCGAACTCATGAAAGGGTTTATATAGGGGATAAGGGTGTAGGGTCTAAACCAGGTCAAGGGGGTTATACACGGGCTTATATAAGGGAGGATTAGAGGGGGTTTTAAGGGTGATGCTAGGCGTATAGGCTCATATAGAGCCTAGGTAGAGGCCTAGGTAGCGTGGTATATAGAAAACAAGCACACTGTTAGTAGTCTATGGTACAAGTGCTAGCACCGGCCCTACACTGCCCTCACTACAACTCATCATGACTACACCTACCTCTTCCTATCTCCTATTCCTACTGGCGCTACACTATAGGGATTATAGGGTATATGTCGGGGTATATATTGGGTTATATTGGGATAATGGAAAAGAAAATGGTAACTACACTATCAACATCACCAGTTTGTGCTATACTTGGCATCCTTTGCGAGGAAACCGAAACCATGCTGGGATGCCATCAGGCCATGGGGAGCCAGAGATTGTAGCATTGAGGGTTCAGAGTTTATGGGTGTTTCCTACAATTAGGGGTACCAATTTGGGGTCCCTATAATGAGGACAATATATTTTGGGGGTCTATATTGGGGTCCCCCTGTTTAGGGAAACTACTTTATGCCAGTTGCATGGTAAGCTCCCGCAAGGGGGTTTCTCAGAAAGATGGTCAGTGTTTGGAAGCCGTGGCAGACTAAGGTATTGGTAGCTACTGCTTTATTTGTGAGGTCCCAAGAGTTCCCCACACATTCCCTAAATGCCTATAGACCATGTGGCGGAGACCTGCACGTCTACCTTGCAGGACAGAGGCGCTATGCGGGACCAGGACCTGGATTTCCTGGCGCAGGAAATAAGAAGTCGTCCGACACTCAGCGGGCGTTGGGAGCCGGCTTCCACCTTTAGGGTTTAGGGTTTAGGGTTTAGAGTTTAGGGTTTAGGGTGAAGATTGGGGTTATATAGGGGTAATGGAAGACAAAATGGAAACTACTATAGTATATTGGGCTATGGGGATAATGGAAAAGAAAATGGAAACTACTATAGTATATCGGGATATAGGGATAATGGAAGACAGAATGGAAACTCCTAGAAGTGATAGGAATGTTCCCGTTTTTGGGGGGCCTAGGGTATCCTGCTATTTTGGCGTATGTAGGGGCACACTATGCGAGAGCGAATGCGGTGTCTCAGCTGGAAAGAGTGCATTGGTGCACTTTTGAAGTACTTGATGGACCTAAATGCTCATCACAGAAGCGAGACAGTACTCGGAATGTCATTCATAAAACGCGGAGGAAAGCAACACAAACCACCAACCTATAACATTCCTTCTTTTTCCATAGGGGCGTAAAGTTGCGACGATGAAGTTGTGACAGTGGCGTATCATGTTGTGGCTGTAATTTCGCATGAGGGTGATGAGTTCCAGAAATGTAATATGGCAACTGATTTAACTAGTTTTCAGGGGACAATGCACCCGATAGTCATCAACAGCTTTGACGCCCCCGTGTTTTGTTTCCGGACACTCAAACACTTCGGCCTTTCCTTGTACTAAAATTCCACACCCTTGCGGAGGAAAGCCCTCAACTCGAAGTTCGCCCCTTCATAGGGAAAGAAACCGTAATTACTATTCTTGCTACTATTGTTATTGTTACTATAGAAACCAAAATTACGATTATTACTATTAGTACTATTATTACCATTATTACCATTGTTAGGATTGTTGCGATTATTACTATTATCCGCAAATTCCTGAGCTCTTTGCCAAGGTCGGCCCCACAGACGCCTCCAATCGATCGCTATCGGGTTGCCATTAACTTCCCAGACGGGCCAAGAAAGCTAAGGATAAGATCCTCATCGCATGGGGTTTGGGATTTCAGGTTTCTTCTAAAACCTCGTTGGGAATTAGAATTTGTTTGGCTTCTTAGGGGTATTTCTCGGGGATCTAATTTTGAGTGGCTGTGGGGCATTTAGTTTTAGATCCTAAGTCAAAAGAACTATGTATGTTGTCTCTTCGGAGTATCCCTCCCCCTGTAACAACGGTAAAATAGGAATATAAGTGGACCCTCATATTGTCCTTATATCCGTTATAGTCACAACTACTGGGTGGGGGGTCCCTAGACTTGCCCCCAAGCCCTAAACCCCTAAACCCTAAATAGAACGTGCTAGTGCCTCCGGACCATCAGGACACTGTTCTTTCCTTGGCCGGTGTTGTGTAGTGGACTCCCAGTATTGAACCTTGCGAAGCTGTATTGGCCATGCATGCGGCATAAATAGTAGCTTCCATTCTCTTGTCCAGCATCCTTATGTAACCCTACATACCCCTATAGAACCGCCACCTATATAAGTCGTCACGGCCACCCAGGCTACTTCAGAGTTTTGGGTCTGCCTCAAACTGCAAGCCACGACGAAGTGCGCAAGGCGGGCTTGGTTAGACTGTTAGGGGTTGAGGGTTTAAGGGTTTGCCTCAGAATTAGGAGCCGTTGTTCTGGGGTTAGGGCCTGCAGCGAGGATTTTAGTAATTAGGCCTGAGATACACTGGGAGAGTGGCATTTTTGGACATGTTCTTCAAAACCAGGAAAATGGATTCCCAGGGAGCCACTGCATCGGCTATGCCAAACCTAAGAAATCCCTATACAATCCCCATATAAGCCTACTAGCCGTATATAGTCGAAGCCCTGAGGCCTACAGAAAACTGGCCCTGCAGTACCATCCTGACAAGAACCCTGGTCAGTCGCTGGGCTTGCAGGAATCGGAGGGGATCACATGAGACATAGTCACAGTCGAAACTCCTTAGAGGGGGTTATATAGAGGATGATATGGCAGTATTATGGGGCCTATTCAGGGGGATACTAGGAGTTTAGACTATGGATCGCACGAGACATATGGCCTTTGAGCGTTCCCTTGAGGTTTGAAGGATTTGGGGAGCACATAGGGGCAGAATGCATCAATGGTAGGAACGAAGAGTCACACCCTAAACCCTAAACCCACAACCATAGAGGAACGCTGTTGATGGGGATCCCACTGTCCTCTTCTGGGTTGCTGTTAAGGAACTTAAATTAAGGGATTATCCCCCTATAATGGAGAATCAAGTGGACAAGAAAATGGAAAATGAAA
>CAJNIZ010034413.1:18810-38364 GCA_905231905.1 Symbiodinium pilosum
GAGAGAAAGAGGAAGAGAGAGAGAGAGGGAGAGGGAGAGGGAGAGGGAGAGGGAGAGAGGGAGGGAGAGAGAGAGATGAGAGAGATGAGAGAGCGAGAGAGAGTGCAAGGGTTATATACTTGACTGATAGGAGCAGGAAACTCATACAGCTCTGCTACCTTGATAACGAAAAATGCTAGCAACGTTGTTGCTCGCCTTGCAGATATCACTACGATCACTTGCTGCTGCGCAACTGTGTGATTGAGACTCCGGGAAATGGGAGGGCACAAAGAAGAATATCGGCCTATGGAAACATCTGCAGCTTCTAAGGGGGTTGCCGAACAACAAAACGCTTGTGAGGGATGACATGGCACTGGGGTGACCACTTGGGAGCACTAAGACTTACAATTGTAAGACCTAAAATACACCACCCTCAGAACCCCCAGCCAAAGTAGGCTCTAACCACCAACTAGCCTCTTTGGGCCTTGTGGGGGGAAGGGGGAAGTTAGGTTGTGGCCCTAAACCCTACATCTTACCTAGGGCACCAGAAGACATCTGCAAGGGGCCAATAGCCTACCTATGGTTAGCTGGGCATGAAGAACTGGACAAGAAAATGGAAACTTCTGTAGGGTTAGGGTTTAGAAGGAATGGAAAAGATAGTAGAAACTACAATAACGGGCTATATAGGGACTACTATAAGGATCCGATCCTTCTTTCCCAGCCAGCCAAGGGAAAGATAGTTGCAAATATCCTCTTGGGATCTGCTTGAAGTATTCTATGCCATGTTCACAAATGTTATTCAGGACCATAAGGATGAAAATGTTCAAGGCCTACAAACCCATGTGTAACACCAGTTTCCATTTCATGTTCATCTCCATTGCTTATCCTTGAAACCTGTAACATGCCATCAATTCTGAAATAAATCTTGCGGCAACTACTAAGTGCAAAGTCCGCCATGCCCTCGTATGGGAAGTTTCCCGGGATTGCGGCATGGATTTTTCAAGACTCTTTGGATGCCACCCCCAATATTGTGCAAACCTCCATATGGGATTCCTCAAAATCAACGCACCATGTTGATCCCCGGAATAGCTCTTGGCTTTCTTTGCTGTCTGAAAAGGTTCTCAACGCCAAAAGAGGGCCCTCACTGCTTCAGCGTCCCGTTTTTCATCTAATGTAGCCCGTATAACATCGAGACACCCCAAAGGAACCATGATTTGAGAAATCCTGAACCTGATACGTCCCAGATAGCCATACAACACCCCTTCTAGTCCGAACCCTAAACCCTAAACCTTAAACCGTTTATGTACTTCTAAGCCAACTAGGAGTCCCTAAGTCCCCCAATATGGTTATGGGTTGTTTTGGCTTACTGAGAACTTTATAACCAGGCCAGAACTACCCTAGACCCTAACCTCACCCTGAACCTCCAAGTATGGTTTGAGAACCTCCCAACTTTCAGTGGCCTGCACAGCTTGTGCCTGATGGATTTCAGCTTTTGCCTGGACTTGTCGCAGGGAAACAAGAACGTATTAAGGGTCAGGGTGTAGAGGGTTTATAAAGGGCACGGTCTACAAGGTGCATAGGGCAGAGGGTTTAGAGCGGCTCTGAAAGGTTTGCAGCGTTTATGTAGGGTTTAGACAGAGTCGGTCAGGCTTATAGCGTTCAAAGCCTAGAGTTTAGGCTAGGGTTTGAGGGTTCATGAGAGCGTGAAGGAAATTGTTGCCGTGGGCATAGTGGAAGATGCAAGCACTGCCCACCCCAAGATATCCTTCTTTGACACCCAGCTCTGGGCAAGGAGGACAAGGCCAGAATCCCTCATCTTCCTTGGACTTCTGCAAAGCGCATCTCCCATCTGAGGATCCCTTGTTCTCAAAGTTATTGCACAGCCCAGTTGAAACCGCCTGGCTGGCCCTCTGGACGGTACAAGGGCTCGTAGCTCACCAGGAGTAAGCTGGGCTGCTGTTAAGGAACTTGAATTAGGTTACGATAATGGGTATGTATAGTACTTAATAGCGTTTCCCCACTACAATAACTTAACTTAAGTTCCTTAACAGCAGCCCAGTCACCAGGAGTACCAGGCCTTCTGGAGGAAGCCGTCTGGGCACAGGCCGCCCTTCTAAGTTGTGGAAAACAACTTAGGGCTTAGGGTTTATGGTTTAGGCTAAACCCTTTTTTTAAAATGCATCCTAGGGCCAAAGCTTAGGCTAAACCCTAAACCCTTACTTCCCTACACTCTAAACCCCTAAACCCTAAAGCCTAGATAGCACCTATATATCGGGAAACCCTAAACCCTAAGCCCCTGGGACCATTAAACCCCTGTATAGGGTTCAGTAGCAATGCACCCTGGGGCCGAAGCAAGTCTGCAGCTGCCTCGCACAAAGCAGCTGCGGGACAAAGTGGAGGGTTCTCTGGCTTCAGGCTAGGGTTTAGGGTTTAGGGTTTAGGGCTTAGGGCTTAGGGTTTAGGGCTAGGGTATAGAAATGTCTTGTATGGTCTGGTAGTTGTATAATGTAATATAGCATAGTCTAGTATTGGTACAGTAGAGTATTATATATAGTAAAGTATATTGTAGTCTAGTCTAGTAGCATATTGTATAGTTGGGTATACTATGATATAATACAATATATCATAGTATAGTGTAGTATAGTTTGGCGTACGGGCCTCACTCAAGTGAGCTAAGGGATCCCGGACTTCTGAACAGGGGGTGTGGGGTTCAGGGAAATCAACATAGTTGGGGTTTAGGGTTTAGTACCGGCCCTATATATAAGCCTCCAAGACCCACCAATTTGCTTAGGCTCATGCAAAACAGCATGGGCGTCACGTGGGGCTTATCAGCGTATCTCTCTCTTAGAAGCCTGCATGTTCCCACCGAGCACTACTAGAGGCTGCTAGAAACAGAAATCTCGTATCGGGATGAGGAACGGAGGTCAGGTGATGGTTCAGCCACTGCCCTAAACCACTTTGCACCTGCAGCGTGTGGCTGGCTTGTGGCTGCTGGATTTCGAAAAGGTTAATTACTGTTGAAGCAATGACCAATGGGCTGTTGTGATACAGATCGTGCTACGGAACATAAAGTTCAAACATGCTGCTTCCCCACGCCTGGCCTTCCCAAAATATCCGAGGAGCCATTACCGAAAGTACCCATGGAGGCAAGGGCAAACAGTAAAGGACCATTATAGGGCTCCATGAGTTAGTTGCCAAGAACTCAGCTAACTCCGTTAAGCGTCAAGGTTGCCACTTCCTACAACAAAAAAGCAGCGTGGGTAAACACAACACATGGCGATCTTTTTTATGTATGGACGGCAAAAATAGATCCCTATTTTCCGCAGCCTTCGAAAGGCCACAGCGAGTCCCTGAACTCTCAACATCGGATACTCCTTGACGACTCCTTAGTGCTTTGGCGTTGAAAATTATGCGCCGACACCTCTTTTGAAAGGATCAAGGCAAAAAATCCCAGACTGGGGCCAGCAAGTCGACCACAGAATTCCTGAATATGTGTAAGCCTTTGGAAAGGTTATAGAAACACCGGAACCCGAACTCTAAAAGCTAAAGCGCTAAGCCCGACGTCCCAAATCCAAAAAGCCCTTCATCTTAAAACCCGAAGTTCAAGCCAGTGCATCACGAAACCCTCAATCCCAAACCCCTTTCTGCTCACAACAATCACATGACTAAAAGGTAAGCCCTCATCTCCTCGACCCCAAACGCTAAAAAACCCAAAGCAGCCTAAAAACCTAAAGCTCTGGGCGGTGCAATATGCAGGTTATCTATTATTGTAATCACCTCCCCGAATATTACAACCCCCAACCCCCTAATATCAGATGTTCTCATTCTGGTGAATGTATGTATTGGGAAATTTAATATTAGACTAGGGGCCCCGGGGTTACGGGGCCCGTACATACCTGGTTATGCGGGGGCCCCTGGCGCCCCATATATGCTATGCTCTTGTACATGCCCGCTTAAACGTTACACCCCGAAAGGCTAAGAGCCGAGTAGTATTAGGGGCTCATGCTACTAAAGCTATCAGCTTTCCACTCCAAGCCCACACTGTAAACGTTTTACACTACGGGAGGGTCAGAGAGACTTAGTAAATAGGTTAAATAAGCCCTATAATCCATGAGGTAAACCTAAGTAATCCCATTTTCAGCCTGCTTTTTGAGTCCCCCTGACCCTCCAAATAATAAACCTTATACTCTAGGACCTCAGTAAACCTTACCAAACCCTGAACCTTCAAACCTTAAACATCAGGGAAAACCCTTAACCTGAAACCTTAGGCCTCAAACCCTAAACCAAAAACCCTCAATTTTCAGCCTTAGACTTAGACTCAAACCCTCTAAATCTGAAGCCCACACGTTATAAACCCTAAGTTCGTAAGCCTCAACCCTAAACTCCCAAAATCCTTTTGAGCTAAGCCCTCAAACAAAGGCCAGGATGCCTGCAACTCGAGCTCTAGCTCAGCCTTCCGCTGCTCCTCTGTCATTGGGATTTCACTTATACCTGCGAATTTCTAGGGATAATATAGGGGTTATATATGGATAAAGGGAAAAATGGAAATACTACTACTACTACTACTACTACTACAGTATTGGGATTTCGCTAGTACTTGATTCCCGAACAGAGCCATCTGACATTGAAAAGGCTGACTCCAGAAATTGTATCAGGAATAAATCCCAATAGCCGCCCATATATGGTATGGTAATTGCAGTTGCTAGTTCTGTCAATTCCTTCATTGCCTACCAAAGCGACCCCCCTTTCCATCGAATTGTCTACTGTCTTTTCAATTTGACTCTCAAGCCCTGAACCCCATGGTATATGTCCCCCAATTTGCCTTCAAGGGACCCAAGGTAAGCCTCGATCCCTACGAAAAAACCAACAACCGTACCTTTGAAACCTGCAAGTCCTGCACAAGGCTTCGCTGCACTTTCCCTCGGTGGCGCAGCTTGAACAACAATATCAGACAGGCATATACAGGTTCTAACCCAAACAGTATTTCCATAAATGGGTACACTATAGTCCTTGAAAAAGAGCTACACGAAAAGGCACCTATTCTCTTGAAGCTCCCAACATTTTTACTCGTTCTCAGCAAGCAACAAGGGAATATCGTCCGCATGTAATCTCAACATGATATATTCCCTTGTTTCCTACAAGGCACCTATAAGAATCGGTGTTCTGGCAGAGGGCGCTGCAGGGTGTGCGTCTAGGTGGGGTGTCCTGCTTTAACCTAACTTACTGGTTCTAAGTAGGGAATAAGGGAGTTGGCTCTATACGGGGATCATATTCCCTCATTCCCTACTACGAACCAATAAGCTAAGCCCTGCGACGGAAGTATCTTCCTAGACCCTCCATCTACCCTCCATAGGCCATAGACCTTAAATGGGGACCATATATCCCTGTTAAAAGGGTACAAGGAGGGTCCCGGCTGCGGATCCTTTAGAAACATGCAGCCTTCTACACCTCAAACACGCGTCAAGTTGGTAATGTAGACCCCTGATTAAGGACCTAAATATTAGGATCCCGATTATAATCCCTATTAAGGGGAGGGAGTTTGTTAATCATGGGTCTGGGTTAGTTCTTCTTCTCTCTGCCGTAGCTTTTGGAACTTCTCCAGCCCAGCTCGGTGCGGAGCAGCTCTGCAATTCCTAAACTTCGGGCTTCGTTGAATGCAGGTTGTCCTCTCAACTGCTGCAACAGAGTCCAGCTGAAAACGAGACCCTTACATGTCGCGTTCCTTGTGGGAGCACTTTGAGTATAACTGTCTGCATGCATGCTGGCTGGGAGAGGCAGGGTCTCTCCTGGGAAGCTCTGGCGCTGAGCTCCTCAAAACATTCAGCGTTGAATCGTGGAGCGCACCAAGTTCAATTACCTACCAGGAGCCTCCTAGCATCCCTAATTACATGGCACCTAGTGATGGGTACCTCGGCCTAAACAGAGGGTACTTGGAGGGTCATCTAAGCGTTCCCTAACCCTAAACCCTAAACCGCCATTGTTGGCTTTCGCGCTTCACCTGGGGCCTGAGCCCTAAACGAACCAAACCCTGAAGCTCGGCCGCGGACACTCGCCTTGCTATGACAAAATCCGGTTGACTTAGTGGTGATTAGTACGGAATTTGCGAATATACATATACATATGTATATGTGTATGTACATATACAGCTTATATAATCTTATATAGGGATTCTATTCCCTGGATTCTTTCTAGGAACCTGTAGTTGAGGTTTAGGGTTTAGGTCTGGCCCCTTGTCAAAACTTGTGCCGCGTCACCGGTGCTGGCGTTCCGCAGCATCTTCCTTGGATCCAGCTGAAGCTGAGGAGTGCAAGGGCTGCTCTCGAATTTGCTGTTGTTGCTGGTGTTTAGCCAAACCTCTCACCCTAAACTCTAAGCCCTAAAGCCTTTTGCTTGTTCGAGCAGCCGGTCAAAGGCACTGAAATTCGGCAAATGGTGTCATCGAACACTTGCTGATTCAGGATAGTTCGTAGAAAACCGTGATCATCCCGAAGAGCCTCATTCGGGGGAAAGGGGCCGCCGCCAAAAGGCCCTTTCTAGCAACTGTATGGTACATCTTTTTGCCAGGACAGCATGCTGCGTGGGGAAGCTTGGGAGTTGAAAGGGTATGGGCGTGGTTCAAGCGCCTTCTTTGGGTTGCTTGGTTCTGTGTTGCCTCAGCCTGTGGCAGCCTGTAGCCTTTGAAGTAACACCTCACATCAAGCACTCTTGGTCATGGAGTGTAAGACGGAGCCTACGCTTTTTTGAAGCGGCCCATTCTGTTGCCCTGTTCATAGGGAAGAAATGCAAAAGGGTGTATACCCTGGCGTAATAACCCACTGAATGACAGTAAGTCACTACTTGCTGTGCCATCCTGCACAGAAATTCCATGCAGGTAGCCAAAGATGCGGCCCTTGTGAGGCACGGACTGTGCTAAAGTGGGTATATAAATCCTCTTTTCATGCTGGATCGCGCCTAAACACCTTGGAATCCGATAAATGATACATGTGGCGACTTCGACAAAATGAGGGCCTCAAAGAACATGAGGGCCCCAAAGAACATGCGCGAATGCCCTTTAGCATCTTCCAAGCAAAAAGCTCCAACAGCGACATCCCCGAAGCGCTACAACAGTCTCCCAGCCCAGTGTAAGACGAAGACCCCTCTTTACTAACAAAACCAGCCCCAAACTGAAAGCCCCAGAATGCCTAAGCTCCAATGCCTTCAACCTTTTTTTTTCGCGCAAGTGCCGACATGAACTGGGTTGCTGTTAAGGAACTGACTTAATTTGAGTTAGCATAATGACTATATGGCTCAGGACCGGAAACCCCAAACCCCAATATACTAAATGAAATTAAGTTTCCTTAGCCGGGACCCAGTGAATGCCAAGGTTCCGTGTGAAAAGCACTGGCAGGCGGAGGAAGCTAGCCTTGAAGGAAAGGACCAGATGAGGGTTTTAGGGCTTAGGGTAGATGAGTTGGGGGCTTCTAAAAATCAGCGGTACCTCTTTGGGGCCACCTATAAGACGGGTCATGTCGTGCATGCAAACTACCATTCAAAGGAAGAGCTTGATAATTTACACCGAAATACACCCAACACTGCTACAGCTTCGTTTAGTTGTGGCTTAGGATTTAAGACCCAATTCCCACATGAGTTCGGGGAGGGTCCGGACTGGAATTCAAGGCATCGTTGAGCTTCCAGGGATTCGGCGCAGAGCATGTGGCGCTTCACGCTTAGGGATGGAGTTGCACCCTATCCACCCTAAACCCTAAGCGAAACCCGGCTTGGGTTTAGGGCAGGCTCTAGGAACTTCATTGTGGGCCCAGGGGTCCAGAGCCTTTCCGCGCGTCTTTTTCTAGGGAACGTACCCTTTTGGGGGGAAAGCCCCGAGGCCTCAACCTTGCTCCCTTACGCTCGAAGCGTAGAATCGTTGGCCCCGTTCTCATGTTCCATTGCTAGCACACAGGGTTTAGGGTTTCCTGAACGGTTTTGGGTTCAGGGTTTAGGGTTTAATGATCAGGGTTTAGGGTCTAGGGTGCAGTGCATATAGCTTGTCAAAAGTACAGCTGCCTTGTGCTACTCTCATAGAACTTGCTGGGTTCCATAGCTCAGGATTGCATTGTGAAGTCAGCTGCCTTGACTCCCAGCTTGCAAGTTTACTTGCCTCTCTATAGACCCCAAAATGCTATAATCCTTGATTATTGGGCTCCCTAATATGGCACCCCCATTTGGGAAAACCATCAAATAAGACTTGGCTAAAGTTTCAAGTGAAAAGTGTACAGAATTAATTAAACAAAATCTTTCGCTGTAAACCCTGCATTGCTACATGTTCGCGGTAAAAATATGACTTCCTACATTACACTCCCCTTTCCTCCCCTGAATTGCTACATGGTCGTGCAAATAATGTGAGATCTTAACCTACACTCCCCCTTCCTGCCCTAATTGCTACATGCTCACGCAAAAAAATGAAGAAATCCTATGCTACACTCCCTCTGACTGCCCTCTGCCAACAGATTCGGAAATGAGCTCAGGGAGGTCTGATTTTTGATCTATTCTGAGGGAGGGGCAGTAAACGGTGGGTGGGTGTAGCTTGGGCTTCCAAGCCCCTGAACCCTTGAACACTAAAACACCTAAGGCCTAAATCCCTAAATCCCCTAAACCTCTAAATCCCATAATCCCGTAACCCGAAACCCCCTCAAAGACAAGACCAGGCCGAAACGAGCCTGCTGCAAACTGTCCCGTAGCGTCCAGGCATCCCGTTCACGCAACTCCTTTGCTAACGGGTGGTTTATGGTTGAGGGTTTAGGGTTTGGAGTCCATAGGGTGATAGGGTTTAGGGTGGTTACTTGGAAGTTCAGCATAAGTACTCTCTTTCCCGCGCGCCTAGCGCAAGACTGCCAGAAGCGGTACCTATAACAAGTGTCCAACCATGTTAGCGGACTTAGGGGTCGTATTTTTGCGTCATGTGTTCATCTTGAGGCATACAGCGCTCTACAGTGTTCTATGGCCACATAAGAAAATACGACTGGTACCTAGACCAAGAACTCAGCAAAATGAGAGCAAGCCATGTAGGAGTCAAACGCTGAACACCTCGAAAAGCAAGATCCAAACGATTCTACGCTCGCCCGTGAATGCAAGTCCGATTAAAACCAGGCTGTGTGTCACATATGTGCATCCACGGCACCTATGCGGACCCAAGGATTGTGCCGTAATTTGGTATGGAAACTGAAAACAACTCGAGCACTCACTGCCCGACATGATCTCACTTAACTTCCGATATGCCCGAAATCAGCTCTTAAATTTGCAGCATAGGCCACCAATACCACGGTGCTTCCACCCTCCACGTGCAGCGGGTCTGTGATACAGGCACTCGTCACCGCACCGCCCTGCTCCAGTCTTACCTGGCAGCTGTTCCGGGATGCAGAAAGTTGCTGTCTGAATGCTGCTCTCAAGGCCCTGAGTTAACAATGGGCTATACAGGGATCGAATGCTTGGATCCTCCTAGGTCTACACCTATGTATTATGCATAAAACCGTCTCCTAGATCGCTTTATGCGCGCATTATACGGACCCCTACCATACTGACGACCTTGAGAATAATCTCTATACAAACCCAGTTTTCATGTCATGTTCGGTTTTCTGGTCCCTTTCGATTCTGGGTGACCCCCATAATGCTATACTAATATCTGCCCAAGCCCTGTATTATAAGTACTATTGCGCTTTTTCCAAAACCCAAGTATTTAATAATTGGTTTTAAACGAATCCTCCACAGTGCCTCAGCAACATTGGTGGCCATAAGCACGCCGCCCCTCACCTTCACGGTGCCGCCGCCTCACATTCTGGGCTTCTGTTTTAAGATTGCGGGCTTAGGCATCTTCCAACACTTTGAGATGGGCTCCCTACATGAAGGATTATCACCGATCATCTTTTTTGGGGTGTTTATATCCCCCATTTTCTGGAAGCTCTCATTTACCCATGATCGTGTCCAGAACACACAGAAAATCGCTGGCCCACGTGCGCTGCGCGCAGCCAGGAAACAATCAACAATGGCTACTTACAGCAGAACAATCCAACGATGAAAAAGTTCCATCTGAGCCCAACAAAAACCCTAAGGGTCCAAGGATCCGAATAATATGGTTTAGGGCCCAAATACCATCAACATTATACTATTTTGGGCCCTAAAACCCTGTTAGTTGGGTCCTTGGACCCTTAGGGAAAGCTTCATTTTCCCGTTCTCCAAGCTCATTTGTACTTGTCAGCCTGACTTAAGGCATGGCGCCGGACAAAAAGAAAGAAAACATGGTGCTGAGTTCAATAGGGGGTTCCTGGGTTGCTGCCAGGGAACTTAAATGAAAATTACCATAGTGCGTATACATAGTACTTAATATGATTTCCCCGATAGAGTAACTTGAATTACATTCCTTCACAGCAACCCAGTATCGATACCCAAGGCTTGCTGCCAACCACTCCGAGAACTACCCCGGTGTAGAAGGGAACGGAATGGACCTCTGACGCCTTTGGCTTCCAATGTCGCATGTAAACCCTCAACCCTTTCATACCCCTAAGCCTCTTAACTCTAAACTTTAAATTCCGAAGCCCTACACTTATCAGTTGTCAGTGGAGAATATGGGAATATATTACATAGGGGCTTTATAGGGATTATATTCCCACATTCCCTACTAAGAACCAGTAAGTATAGAGTGAGAGGATGAGCGTACCTCGCCCAACACTGATGTAGCAGTCTCCCTGCTTCTTCATGATGTCTTTGGGTACCGCCACCTATGCAAGAAGGGCTTAGGTGTAAGAGTGGTTTAGCGCCGGGTTTCAGGTTTATAGTGGTTTCGGGTTTAGTGCTTTGGGGGCTTGGATTTATGGCTTGGAATTTAGGGACTGGGGTTTAGGGTACTGCAAGAATGGGTGCATACTCAAATGGCAAAGAATGTAGAAAATGAAATGGGCACTAGGTCCTAGGGTCACGTAGTGATTAGCCACTTCCCACTAATATGAAATCGAAGGGCAATATAGGGACTTATAAAGTTTAGGGTTTCATCCAGCAAAGTAGGAGCCCCTTTCTGAGAGTGGCCATAATGAGGGTGATAGAAGTTGGGGCTATACCCTCTAAACCCTAAGTCTTCAGAAAAATCGTATATTGGAGTTTCTCAAACCAAGGGATCCTATAGAGAGCCTCCTCTTAGGGATGATTGTTAAGGGAATATGTTGAGAAATTCGCATCTCCAGGGTAATTTGGAATAATTTCAGTCGCAATTTAAAGCCATTTTGGTACTATTCCCTATATAAACCACTTTCAGGGGGAGGTCAGGTGAGGTCGCATTGAATTGCACAGCATCTCTCTGTTTCAGTTGACGGCTCCCGTTATTTGGCTGACCTCCTGGGCTCTAAACCCTAATTTGCCTTTGGCGGGCTTAAAATTGTAGTTCCCACGAAACCTGCGGCTACACTAGAACAGTCATGTACTTCAATGTGGGTTCACATTGCGGTTTCCATAATCCCCCATTGGACTCCAACATACTAGAAAGACCTCCAGAACAGGATCCCTTACTTGAGACCTCCACCCATTCACACCCGGATCCTTGCGAAACAATGCCTGTGCAAAACATAATTTCGATAGGATTTGAACACCAACAGCACCAGTGGAGTTTGGCGTTGGGGGGTTCAAGGGTTGAATGTGTAGAGGTTAAGCGACCGCGCTCTACCAAGTTGAGAATCACTTGTGTAGCTTTCGATTCACGCTCAGACTCAGACAAGCTCAAAGCAGTAGGGGGATATAGGCTATGGCCTGGTTGTCACTGGAGTGCCTTCCTACCTAGGCTAAACCCCAAACCCTCAGCCGCAAATCTTAAACCGTAAGCCCAAAACCCTACACTCCTAACCCTACACCCTAAACCCTAGAGCCCAAGCCCTAAACCTTAAACCACAAACGACAAACCCTAAACCCCAAGCCCTAAATCCAGTTTAGCCTGGGGTCGGGTATCTCTGTCAAGGCAGGGCATGGAAGCTTCTCAGAATAAGCTTGCCCTTTATGCCCTGGATATACGTGAGCCTGACAAGGGAAACCTGTATTCAAAAAAAAATCTAGTAGGAATGTCCAAAAGCCCTTTTTTTGATCCGTACAGTATCTAATATCCCTATGAACATATCCCTAGGATCCTCTCTGTGGACAAGTTCCCATATTCCTCATTCTAGACTCCAGGGCCTCTAGGGCCGGCACAAACAAATCCATGACTTCGAGAAGTCCGCACATTCAGAACCCAGACCCTAAACCCTAAACCCTAAACCCTGTAACTCCTGCCCAGCGGCCCACTCACCATCAATGACCTTCAGGGCACTACGCAAACTGGTGGATCGATTTTGTTGTAGGTTCTTGTTCACCCCAGCCCTTCTTCAGGAGGATGCCAAATGTAGATGTTCCTAAAGGATTCCACAAAATCCTTGTTGACTATGACATTATTGCACACCGTTTGTGCAGAACTGCGGAGAAGGGGGGGGATAGATTAAAGGTTTAGGACCCGTCGTAATTTCAACGCACGGCGATGCAAGATTTTCATTCCGTGTCCAGCTCTCAGCAGCTACATGAGAAAGGCAATGCCAATGCAAGGTAAGGGTAACACCACCGCTGGCTTGGAACTCTCAGCCCTAAACCCTTAACCCCAAGCCCTTTTTCAACCCGGACTTGAGTGACTGCCGGAAGGCAGCTGCACTCGCCTAAACCCTAGACCCTACCTAGACCCTCCAATGTGGTACCTTTCTAGTAGTCCTAAGAGTCCAAACTAAAAAACCATACCAAACTCAAAAAGGAACTGCATTAGAGGGTCCAGCTAAGCGGCAAGCACTTGCGGGCCACATACCTTCCCAAGTTGCACCGACACTTGATCAGCGCCACCTATTCTTTTGTAGGTTTATAGTCCCCCTTAAGTAGATAGAATGTGGGGTATATGGGGATCTTATGATAATGTACCCAAAGCCATATTCTATCTACTTAAGGGGCACTATATTTGCAGGGAATGAGGCACAATACTATACCTCCACAACAATCCCCGTAATCGCTCCGATAGCAAGCGGTATATTCAATTCGTACGTGTCCTACTGACAATAACGGAAAACACCCATACTCCTCAACCCCAAACCCTGAAGCCTTGAACATGTCCTGGCTGAGCGGTCCCGATCCGACAGTCACAGAACCGTCATCAAGACCTGCATCTCCCACATTGCACAGAAATACATAAACAACATCAAGGTAGCGACGCACCTGATATGCATATGATTTCTGACTTTTTGGGGTTGCCTTCTGGGGCTTCCCGTATCTAAGGGGACTCTTTGCGAAACCCCTAAATGCTTCAACATGGTGCTGTGACTCACAGACTTCCAAATTGCGATTGCAACCATGTGGGCACGGCATAATCTGAGTCATGAGCGTTCGACGTAGCCAGGCGTTACCTGGCTGACTGATTGTTGCAGGCATTCGCATGGGGATCGCGGTCGAGACGAAGCGTGATGCATGACTTCAAGTATACTTTAGTGCCGGACTTCTTGAGGTTCAGGGTACTCAGGGCCCTGCAGGATTCTTACAGTGTGTAGACACCCATTGATTTCCTTATACTACCCTCCCCACCAAGAAAAACATTGCTCAAGACACGTTGGGAGTTTTCATGCGCAAGAGAAATCTGGGTTGCGGAGTCCTGCGGTTTTGACCGTCTGGGATGGTCGCGAACCAATAGCAGCTTTAGGTCTACTATATTTTTCTGACTGAATGACTTTGGAACATGATGGCAATGGCTCATTCAACCCATTTCATCCATGTCATTCCATCTGTCCATTCATTCATTCATTCATTCATTCATTTCATTCATTCATTCATTCATTCATTCATTCAATCATTCAATCATTCATTCAATCATTCACTTCATTCATTCATTCATTTCTTCGTCATTCATTTTTTCATCCATTCATCCATCCATTTCCATCCATTCATTCAGGCTTCTACACTTGGTTTGACGAGTTCTGAGCCATCCTCGGGCCTATGGCCACCCTGCCTGCATAAGATAACTGGGTTGCTGTTAAGGAACTTAAATTAAGTTACCATAATGGGTATATATATATATTAAAAAAGTAGGGTTTCCCCCATATAGTAACTTAATTTAAGTTCCTTAACAGCAACCCAGATAATTGTTCAAGGCCCTGCAATTGTCCAGGGTTTTAGGGCTTTGGGTTTTACGGTTTGGGGTTTTATAGGAGGAGTTAGGATTAGAGGTTGCAAACATGATCAACAATTGTGGACGCTTTTGGGGTGTCTCCAGGGGACAAGCTTCACCCTCAAGTGGCAAGGACTATTCGGGCCCTGATGGAAAGGTTGCTAATTCACTAGTCTCTCTGATAAAGTAGCCCCATTGCATGAAGAAGACTTGTACTAGCACGACAGGTTTTAGGGTTTAGGGTTTGGTATGCCATGGGCGCACGCGAGCAGTTGAGGGCTTTGCTAAGTTACGTGGGCTGGATCGGGGAGCAGTCAAACCTGATCATCTGCAGCTGAATCCAGACTGAGGTGCTGTTGTGCGTAACACGTGTACTAGCAAACCTGGCTGTACGTCCCTAACACCTGAGCAGGCAGTGTCCCCTCAACGTGACATGCCCGAACCCTTGAAAACCCTGAGCCCTAGATCCTGAATAGCAGCCTCCCCACACAAAACCCTAAACCCTAAACCCCACGTAGAGGCCTAAACAACCACCCAACAGTATTCCCATACAGAAGTGATACATCTAAAGTTTGACTTTGCCCCAAACCATCTTCTACGTATGTGCTATGCTATTCTGATCCTTACAAAGCTATAGCTTTACATTACCCGAAGCCCTGAACCCCGGACCCTAAAACCCAAACACTGAACTACAGAACCCCAAATCCTATAACCCGTTAACCACAAACCCTTAACCCAACCCGGAACCCCCCACATGAACCCCATATGACCCAAATTAATCCCCATGTACCGTTGCATAACAAAACCCCACCCCCATTTAACTCATACGTAGCCTATAGGAGCCACAGTCTAAACTCCAAGTATCTCCTTTACTGACCCCTATACTTGTCCCCTATCTTATATATATATATATAGCCCCCAGAACCCCCTTTAAGGAGTTTAGACCCTAAACCCCGCACCCTAAACCCCTAAACCCTAAACCCTAGACCCTAAGCGCTAAACTCTAAACCCCACATAACCCGCCTTTGAGGGGTTTAGACCCTAAACCCTACATAACCCCCTTTCAGGAGTTTAGACCCTAAACCCTATACAACCCCCCTCTAGGGAGTGCAGGCTATAGCTCATATGTGTTAACCCTCTAAAATTAAATCCCCGACCCCACCCCCCAATATGAAACACTCCCATTATACTATAACACACCACATAATCGGAGTATTCATTACTAGGGGCCTTGGGGGGGGGTGATATGGTAGTTTCCCAAAATGGGGGGACCCCAATATAAACCCAAAAATACTATAGTCCATGTTAGAGGGACCCCCAAAAAGGTACCCCTAATTTTGGGAAACCCCCATATTAGTGGGAGAGGATTAAAGCAGCGCCTGGGGCCCAGCCACGCCGAGCAGGCCCGAGGCTTCGTGCCCGTTGGCCTGGCCAAATCGCGGGAGGGTTATCTGGGGAATTACATTTTTTAGGGTTTAGGGTTTAGGGGTTTAGGGTTTAGGGTTTTATATGGGAGTTTCCCCAAAATTAAGGGTATCCTTTTGGGGTCCCCAAAATAGGGATTATAGTATATGGGGGGTCTACTTTGGGTTCCCCATATTTTGGGAAACTACCATATAGGGGAGTATTGTAAAGGTTGTTAAGGGGGATGCTAGGAAGTTAGACTATTGGTCAGTGGATCTCTCAGTCTTCAGGCTTTAAATGTTTAAGGTCTACAGTTTAGGCTTTGAGGGCTTAGGGATTAGGGGTTCAGGGTTTAGGCTTTGAGGGTTTAGGCTTTGAGGGCTTAAGGTTGAAGGTTGAGGGTTTAGAGTTTAGGCTTTGAGGGTTAAGGTTTAAGGTTAAAGGCTTAGGGTTAAGGGTTGGGCTTTGAGGATTTAAGGTTTAGGGGCTTAGGGCTTAGGTAGTTTAGGCTGTGAATCGTAGGGTTTAGGCTTTGAGGGTTTAAGGTATCGGGGTTTAGGGTTTAGGGTTTGAGGTTTTGCCAGTTTTTAATAGGGTCTGCAATAGTGGAAAGATATGCAAGCTACTCTAGTCTACATACTGGCAATGATATGAAACCACTATAGGGATCCGTTCCTTCTTTGCATACTGACAATCAGCAAGTTGTTTCAATAAGGATGTCTCTGCTTCAGTTTTGTGGGCTCCTGGTTTAGGTTGTAGGGTTTAGGGCTTCATGGCCAGTTTTCATTTCTTGGGTCCTTCTGGCAACAATCCCCACTCACAAGAATCCAAACCATCTCTGACGAGGACATTCGGGGACCCTAAACCCTAAACCCTAATGAACCCACATATTCCTCAACCCACGCAACAAGGAGACTAGAAGAGTCATAGCGTAATCATAGCGCCCTGATTTCAGGGGTTTAGGGTTTAGGGTTTGGGTAGTGCAACCCCTTGAATTCTGAACCCTAAACCTTCCATATCCTTATAGACTACTCATGACATTGGTAGAACCTCTATACAAGCTAACCATTCTATAAAGGGGCGCCCTGTGTTGCTCAAACCATAAACCCTATAAACCGTATAACCGTATAAATCCTGTAAACAAGCCCTATGAGCCTAAATCCTACACCCTAAACCCCAAGCTCTGAAAACCCAAAGCCCTATAAGCTCTTTAAACCCGCTAAACCTTAAACAATAAACCCCACGCCCTTTAAACCCTAAATCCTATAAACCACCGAAACCGCGAACCCTATAAACCCCAAGCACTATATACCTTAAACCCTATGAACGCCAGACCCTTAACCCTACAAACCCTACAAGCCCGCTAAACGCTAAACCCTAAACATTGACCCTAAACGGTTTTTGGACTAAGCCAAAGGGACCTGGACGGGGGCAAAGTTCTCGTCGAGAAGATAGACCTGCCGAGGCTCCCTTTTTTGCAGGCAACTCTTGATAAAGATCATGCCTGTAGGGCTTAAAGGGTTATAGGGTTTATAGTGTGTAGGGCTTTAAGGTTGAAGGGTTTAGGATTTCAGGGTTTAGGGTATCAAGATCATAACATGTGGAGGTAGAGAAGGGGTTCACCAAACGCCTTCATCTCTCCAGGTTGGGTATTTGGAGTTGGATTCTGGGGTTAGAGTGAGGGGGGTTGCAGTCATGGTCGGGATTTCGAGCTTAAGGGCTTAATCTAGGAGCCTAGATAGTTACCAACGTCTGGGACCACATACCATGATTCTACAAGAAATGTAGGACGGAAATAATGGCAATCACTCAGACTTCTACATTGGGCTTCAGAGGTTGGGGCCTGGGGTGGAACATAAATGGTCAATTACAAGACATATATGGTACTTGAGTTTGCCTACAAGAGCTAGTATCTACAGGTGGAGTGGATAATAGTTCTTCAGCAGATGAACTCCATCCGGGCGAAAGTACATTTAGAATCTGGCTCTGAATCTGCAACCTCACACCACCTGTCCGTACAAGCATATGCTTTGTACGTACCTGTGCCACAAAAGAATGAACTTTCGTGTAGGTATGTGATGTATGTGCTTGCGGTTTGGCGTTGCGTGGCTTCGGCCCATACCTTTCACAGACGCCAACAAGCTGCGCACATTCCAACATCTGACCCTTGCACTCTCTGGAAACATCGCACACCATCATATCCATGGGTGGTTTAACAGTAGCCTGAAGCTCCGCTTCCTGGGACCAACAATAAGGTCAATAAGGACGTCCTTTCACACGAATCGGTTTTCAGAAGTTGCTTCCTGGGGCTCGCTACGATAAAGACTACAGTATATATATATATATATGTATGTCAGGCCCCCTGCTTACCCTAAACCCTAAACCCTAAAGCAAACACCCATAGTTCAATGCCGAGCCCGCAGCCTTCGCCTGTCCCAGTGGGCGCATTGCGTGGGCCACGCGGCCATCGCTTGTTGCCGTCTCCAGGTTGCAGGAGGCAAAGGTGAGGAAATACTCCTCCGTGACATTAGGGTGTAGGGCTTCCCCTTCAAGAGGGGGTTGAAGGGATGAGCAGTAAACCCTAAACCCTAAACCACAAACAGTTTAGGGTTTAGGGTTTGATGAGCAGAGTTTAGGGTGTAGGGATCCCTACACCATAAACCCTAACCCTCTGAACCCTGAACGACCAGAATTTTATAGGATCTTTCCAAAAATCGGGGCCCTCAGGAATCCTGGAGATGTACAGTATTGTGGCTCTTAAAGGTTTAGGATGTAGAGTTTAGGGTTTAGGGTGTAGGAGCAACATGACCATCATGAAATCAGCAATGCTGCCAGCAATAGCCGGCTTCAAAGGCTCAGCCCTGAACCCTGAACCCTGAACCTTCATTTGTAATAGTAAAAACTCTACACCCCACGACGACGTCTTCCTCCTCCTCGTCGTCGTAGTCGTGGTGGTAGTAGTAGTAGTAGTAGTAGCAGCAGCAGCAGTAGTAGGAGGCCCTAATAATGGTTTCCAGGTTCTTTTGCATTGCTTTTGCCCTACATAACGCTCTACAGGGAATTCCGACACGATTTAGAAGTTGGGGGGTTCCCAAAACTAGGGGTACCACTTTGGGGCTCCCTATAATACAAGTTATATGATTTTGGGACCCATCTTGCGTTCCCCCTGTTTGTAGGAACTACCATTCAGGGAGGAGTCCCATAACACAAGGAGAAACGCAGGTCTGCTGACACCTGAAACCTGGGGCAGTCCTCAAGATGGAGACGTGCCTATTTTGTATCCGCCTTATTTGAAAGCAGTGTTCCCCAAAGTGGCTTCGCAACCCCTTGAAGATTGCAGAGGGGCGCCTAAGAATAGTGTGTAACTATGATAGCAACTATGGGGGACATAGGTTATGACCTGGTGATAACTGGATGGTTTTCATACCTAGCCGTACAGCCCTATGAACCTTTGTGCAACCCCAGCTTCCGTTCTGTTCTTCACGCTTCTTCCATTTGATTTCTCTAGAATGGTACCTTAGTCCTAAACCCCATTCACTCCTATATGACGCCTATATAGCCTATCTTAATTCCCATATACGCCTCTAGGCAATGGTGTGAAGAAACTCCCTTTTTCTCTTTCTCTTTACTTTAGCCTCAACTCTAAGTGCCTAAACCCTAGTCTCAGGCGAGCGTCCGTAGCGATGAGCAGATCTGCCATGCGGACGCCAGCTGCTTTCCTCAGAAAGAGTATACTAGAACACAATATAATAGATTATTGAATATAGTAATATATTGATACTTCATCAGAGCATGTCAAAGTAAAAGAACAATATATCATAGCTTATTGTAGGCTTTGGGTTTCAGGGTTCCTCGGAACTGAAAGCGAGAGGCCCGTACAAGCCCCCACATACTCCAAGTTTCCATTTGAGTTTCCATTTTATTGTCCATTTGATTCTCCATTACTGGAGGCAACCTCAAACCCTGAACCCTAACACTTAAACCCTAAA
>CAJNIZ010034413.1:48031-66010 GCA_905231905.1 Symbiodinium pilosum
TTAGTACTATCTGTACTGACGCTACGCTATTCTCGCTATTAGTATTACCTCTTCTGATACTACTATTATTATTATTACTACTATTACTACTACTACTACTACTACTACTACTACTACTACTACTAATTACTACTAATTACTACTACCCCGGGGCATCAAAACCGACCCCTCTGATGGTGTCACAATGTGAGTTTCGCCACAGCGGCAACGTCATTTGCTGTTATCTCAAGTGGACCTATTCCGGGTCCCTTCTCTGCAGCCGCTTGAGTGTTTTTTGGAAAGCAGAGCGCCCGTTGCAGGCTTCAGCGTTGAAGATGGTTCAGAATGTAGCTTCGAGAACATGTCTTTGACAAGCCGAAAAATACTAACCCTCGCAGTATTTTAAATACGCTGTACCTCTGTTACCGTAAGCCAAATGGCAAGCCAAATGGCACTTACAAATGGACATTAACGTGATTTCTATTGGGTACTGCAACAACAGCAGTCCAAATAGTATGCAATTCCCAAGAAACGGTGACATGTCGTTGTGTCTTGCAAGGAAAGTAGTGCGCCAGGATTTTTTGTTTCAGAGTGTGCGCGTGCAACACGAACAAGATTATTATCGTCGCCTTGCGTGCTTGCAACACGAACGTTAGTATGTTTTGGGCATGGATGCTCTAGAAAGCGTGGGCGAAGCGGAGCACGGACGTAAGTATGGGTTGGGCATGGGTGCTCTAGAGAGCGTGGGCGTTGCGGAATCACGTCAGCTTCCAGAAAAACAAGATACCAGAATCCCGGAGCGTGCCCGCGCATCTAGAAGTAATGAATGAGCAAGCAGAAGCCCTTCAAAAGGGGGTACGCTTTACAAGCCGTTGGCGGCGGCTGCTGCAGCTTCAACTACTACTGCTGCTGCTACTACTACTACTACGACGACGACGACTACTACTACTACTACTACTACTACTACTACCACCACCACTACCACAGTGCTGAGACTACTGACTACCGACATTAACTGCTTGCCCAACACTGGCTCAGAGTCTGTTGAATGAGATCAGAAGGCGAGCCAGCTTCCACGACTCGTCCCGAGTCAAGCACAGCGAGGCGGTCATAGTCAATGATCGTGTGAAGCCGGTGCGCTATACATATTATTGCACCTTACTTGCCCAGATTGCAGGGGAAAAGTGGTTCTATGGGCGTATATAGGGGAATAGAAGAAAGTGGAAACTACGATGCGACTTAGGATTTATGGCAACTTACTGGGTTTAGAAATACTATCCACCAGTGGAGACGTGAGTGGCAAAGAAACAGGAACATGAAATGGAAGGGGGTGGACTTATGAGGCATAGGGCTACCTGGGCCTGTTCAAACACATTCTCAAATTCATCAACATCTGGGAGGTAGAAGCAGGCTATAGGATACTACCTGGTCATTACTTGGGTTTGCCCCTACCTGCCACCCAAAACCTAAACCCTAAACTTTAAGCCCCTAAACCCTAAACCCCAAAATTTGGGGTCCGAAGGTCCCATGGGGATTCAGACACTTAAACCCTTAACCCTACAACCCTCAACCGTAAACCCTAAGCCCTAAACCCTAACCCGAAACCTTAAACCCTACACCACCAAGGCACAATCGCTGCAAGCCGATCGGATGGCACTTTGTACGTGGGCATCTGTTTTCAGGTCCACGCTGGCCGTGCACTCGTCCAGGAACACCACTCTCCTTAAGAGTAGTGGTTTAGGGTTTAGGCTTTAGGCTTGTCAAAATTATGGTCCTTTGGACACGTTATAAAACTGAAGGTTGAAACTTTGACAACCCACAATAGCTTGGCTTAGAGCCAGTCGTACGGCGCGCGTACTTTAACCGTACTTTGACCCGCAAATCACATCTGGAGCTGTATCTCTTCTTGCAGGTCGTATCTTGCGATTCAGGCCCTAACCCCTAATTAAACCCTAAAACCCTACACCCTAGAACCCTAAACCGCTCCATGCACAAGGACAGTAGCTATGACAGATGCGCTGCGGCGATGCCACAGAAATGAAGCAAACTATGCGTCGGCAAGGCAATTAGCAACTACCAACATTCACAACTGCTAAATTGCAATGCCAGGATGAAAACAAAACCTAAACCCTAAACCCTTAACTAAGATCCCACTCACCTAGGACCTAAAAGCTCAATCTTTTCAAATATAGCTTACTCAACAACCCTGTTAATAACCAGTGCTGGCAGAGCCTCTGCTTTGCAAGCAGGATTCGAGCTATGCAAAGAAGTTGCACCTTGGCGCGTCATACCCCTGAAGTGAAAACCACAGCAATGCCTTCTCCCATGCTCTAAGGGTCTTTAGGGCTTATGCTTCCTCGGGTCCAAGAGGGCCTAAATCTTGGAAGTTTAGAGACCAAGATCTTGTAACCTGAACCCCTAAAGACTCCAACTGAGTCCCAAAACCTGTCTCCATGCCTTGCTTGCTAGTGTGAATATAGTCCCCCGTAAGTAGATAGAATATAACTTTGAGTATATGGTACTAAGATCCCCACATACCCCATATTCTATCTACTCCAGGGGGACTATACGTACATCCAAATTCTAGGAACATGCACAACATGCACATGGGCTGTGCTCAAAATTATGGGCCCTTTTGGCTGTAGATAATTTAAATTTGGGCACCTAATAGTTCAGGGGTACCAAAATGGGACCCTAAGTATGGTAACTACCCGCATGAGCTATAGCCCAAACTTTTAGTATCCCCCTTACTTACTCCCAGAATACTCCCCTATATAATCCTCTATACGACCCCCTCTAGGGAGTTTAGACTGTAGCTCACTTGTCTTTCGGACCTTTGCAGGCATAGCCAGAGTTCAAATTACATACTATTTCTGTCCCTGGACCCTAAACCCTAAAACCTAAAACCTAATTACCATTGACCCTAAACCCTGAACCTTAAACAGACATAGCCACAGTTCCGGCTGAGAAGTTTGAACCCTTTTCGTTTACGGGCTCGTCGAGCTGGCAGGGTAGGCCTGTCAGCTTTCTGGCTGCTTTGATGCTATTACTGTAGGGGTACTATAGGGAATGGGGTGTAGGTTTCAGGATTTAGGGTTTTAGGGTTTAGGAAAATGGAAAGAACATGGAAACTGCTATAGCAGATTTGGGTTATATAGGGATAATGGAAAAGAAAACGGAAACTAATTTAATTACTATTGTTACTATTACTACTTATCTATTACTTCTTTTCTTACAACTATAACTATGATTACTATCGTTCACATTATGATTATTTTAACATCTGAACTCCCTGTGGTAGTCCCTTTAAGCCTAGGGACACGGACTTGGGGGTGTAGGGATCATAGCGTTTGGGATTCGATGACAGTCCAGGCGTCGGGATGCAGGGCGTAGCGCTTTGAATGTTTAATAGAGTTTGGGTTTAGGGTTTAGGATTCAGGGGTTTAGGGTTTGGGTTTAAGTAGAGTTCAGGGTTTAGGCTTCAGGGGTTTAGGATTTTAGGGCTTGGGTTTAATTTGGGTTTAGGGTTTAGGATTTAGGGTTTGGGCTTCATTAGGGTGTAGGGTTTCAGGGTTTAGGAGGAGGGGCGCCTCGGGCATGTCAAAGGGGTTACATGAGACAGCCAGCGATACTATCGCAACATCCCATAAACTGGGGCAGGCAGGCTGAGAAGGACCCTTGAAAACCACTGTGATTGTTGCAAATATTTGTTGTGGCTGGATAATGTAGGGCCAAAAATAGGTAATGTGACAGAGGTTTGTTACGACAGATATGCAGGGAGATGTCTACCGTTTCTTGGGGCTGCGCGGGCCTCCACTAAAGGTTTCCATCCTCCGAATCGCTGAGCCCTCAACTGTGTCTTGCTTGCAAACCATGGTACCTTGCACTATTTAACGAAGAGACCAGAGCCGTATGGGTCCACAAGCCTGCTTGACCAGAGCCCCACATTAATATTACCTATGGATCCCTCATCTGCTGCAATTATCATTTGAAATTTACATCCAGAACCGAAGCCCTGAACTTACTGCTTTTTTAGTAGAGAGTATATAATCCTCCCTACATAGCGCATCCCCATATCCCCTACTTAGGACCGGTAAATGAACCCTCATCTTTCGGCCTGAAGACAACTAGCTTATTGTTGAGCATTTATCAGCATTCGGGTCAGGGGATCTACTCCAGAACTCCTAGGAACGTGATGAGATGGACAGTGCAGGTTGCGAGAGCAAAGGGAGAGGCCTCCTTTAAGCAGGTTGCAAGAGCAGGTTGCGACAGCAACAGTCTGAGGGTCTCTCCTAGACCGTTTCTAACCTTGGATTTGAACCAAACAAAACATCGGGGCCTGAAGCGGGGGCCCAGCCGATCTTCGGCTCTGTGGCGTACCCTATTGAGGAGATGATTTTACCATGTCGCCAGCCTGCGCTGGCCAACCCTAAGCCCGAACCCTAACCCCTAAACCCTAAGCCCCTAAACCCTACCGTAAACCCCAAAACCCTGAACCCCAAACCCTAAGCCCCAAAACCCTACCGTAAACCCCCAAACCCAAAACCTTAAGCCCCAAAACCCTAAACCCTAAGCCCCCAAACCCTAAACCCCAAAACCCTAAGCCCCCAAACCCTAAACCCCAAAACCCTAAGCCCCAAAACCCTAAGCCCCAAAACCCTAAGCCCCAAAACCCTAAACCCTATTTCCCTGATGCCTCGGACTTGCTCCTCCAGGTGCGCGAGGCGCAGGGCTTCCCAGAGCTGGGCATCGCTGTGCCGGCCATGCAGGTCCAGGTTGGACCTCAAACCTGGGCTTCAGGGTTTAGGGTTACAGGGCTTTAGGGTTGAGGGTGTAGAGTTGAGGGTGTAGGGCTTCAGGGTTTAGGGTTTAGGTACCCATTGAGGTAATATTAGGGTTCTCTTGAGGTTCTATTGGGATAATGGAAAAAATGAAACTACTATTTAGCTGTCTTATGGTGTTGGGGTTTAGGGCTTCAGGGTTTAGGGTTACAGGGCTTCAGGGTTTAGGATTATAGGCCGTTAGGTTTTAGGAATTAATGTGTAGGATTTAGGGATTACGGCTTCAGGGGTTAGGGCTTTAGGTTTCAAGCTGTCTTACTATTAAGGAACTTAAGCAGCTTTGAAGCGGCGATGGGGATGCTATGGGGGTTGTATGGGGTTTAGGATCAAGTTGCCTTTCTGGAGAATCAGATGGAGAAGCACAGGGAATTAAACGGAAACTGGCGTCATGTGGAGATGTACAAGGTTGCAAGGAACCTCTGACCCACGTGCGTGTAAGCAACTTGTCTACCCTCCCGTGAAAACCCACTCGGACCGTTTAGGACAGTTTCAGCAAGAACCCAGGGACACACATTCAATACCATGGCATCCCAATCACCCTATATAACTGTCGAGCCTGTAAGACCCCCCCCCGGGCAGGTTTAAGTCCTCTTAAGCTTTAAGTCCTCATAAGAAGCCCTTCTGTGCAAAACGCCTACATGTCCAAGAAACCTCAAGGGCATTATCATTCCTGTCTAAGTTCGAAAAGCCCCCACAGCACAACAAGCAAGAGACTACCAGAGAAGACCAGGGGATCCTGGGGCACGATAGCCATGCTGGATCTCAGCAGCGGAAGCGGTAGCGACGTTGCACTCCTGCACCAGATCCAATGTGGGTATTTCCGTCATCGGGGTCGTCCCTATAGCTCAAAATATTCCTTGAAAAAGGACCCGTTGCTGGGAACCCCGCACGTTCTCAGTGAAATCGAAGATCCGCGTTAGACAGCTGGAAGCTCTCAAAAATGGATTAGGGGCCAAGGGAACAATGGTACAAATGGACCGTGGTCCCAACATGGCCAGATAATTCCCAACGTTGTGATTCCACAGCATGGATAGTTCATAGCCTGCTCGACAGCGGTATTTTTATTGCAATCTTGCTTCGGTGTTGCTACCTGCATGTCAGCCTTTCTTGATTCTGCTGCTAGCCCAAATCACAGCAACTACAAGAATGATACCACGGGGCCCTTAGTCCGACTTCAAATGTGTTCCTCGGCCAGGAAGCAAGCTTCCAGAATTCAAGTGCGTATGTGTCCAAAGATCCTACGCTCCATGTGTTTAGAGCTATGATGAAGCATGCCCGGGCATGATTTAGATCAGGCTTGGTTGCCACAATTTGTCCAAGTTTGATTTACTCCCGTCCCCCTTATAATGACAGGAGGGGTCGCGCTGGGGCCTGGGTTTTTAGAAATAGGAAAATAGACATTATATTGATTAGCTGGAAGCTTAGGAATAGGAACGGCGCGATTATATAATGTGATGTGCGTAGTATGTTATATGTCTTATTATGGTGTCAAGGTTTATAAACTCTATCCGGGTTTATAAACCCAGGGGAGGGGGAGGGGGGGGGGTAGGCACTCCTCCAACATGAGCTTGCTTCACCAAGACTCCCCACCCCCCCTTCCCCCTCCCCTCGCTGCTCAGGTGACTTCGACGCCATCATCATCATCTTCTTCGGGGTTGATGTTAGTTAGTTATTATAGGATGGGATGATTTTTGATGGTTGCTGTATGGGTTAGATATATAAGGTCTTATTCAAGCATAGGCTTGGAATGGCATAGTTACAAGGCTTTTGTATGGTTTATTAATATCATTAGGATCGGTATGCTTGGTTTATATAGAAAATGTTAATTATAGTTATACAATTTGGGCGCTAAGGTTCGTTAAGGTTTGTGGTTGGACGTATTATGTAAACACAGTAGGGTTTATAAACCGCCGTGGGGTTTATAAACCCATACCGTTCCATATCACGTATCTTTATGCACCTCGGCCGCATTAACTTCTATTATCATTACCGCTATTCTGTGCACAAAGGAAGGCAGCAAATCCATGTTGATTGTATTGTAGCCATTAAAGGTTCCAAATTCGAATACTTGTAGGCTCGTAGCTGTAGCATATACTACTGGGAGCCATGCAGCGATCCGCTCCTGTGGTTGGAAAAGTGGCCATTTGCGGAGGTCAGATGAAGCTGGAACTATTGAATATGAACCTAGTTTTCACGGAGTCCGCTTCCAAAGAGTCTAGCCAGTGCACACCACCACCTACTCCAAAATCCTTGCAGGAGCTAGTTGTGGCAAACACTATGGTAGTGCACGAAACCAAGAAAGGGCTGAATCTCAAGCAGATAGCCATCCAGTTGAACTATCTCCAGCGTCTCCATGGCCTTAAGACAGGCAAAGATGGAGAGTGGAATGCTACAGCACAGGAACAACTAGTTCGGTGGTTTGCGGTTCCACGTCGCGGCAGCAGCTCAAGTATCTCGGCCAACCAGCTCGCGCTGAACAACGAGCCCGCTAACAATGTTGACGAAGAGCCCAGCATTAGAAGCGAGCCTCCCATCAAGCCGGATGAGAAGCCCACATCTAGCACCGAGCCTCCCATCAAGTCGGTCGAGAAGCCAACGTCTAGCACCGAGCCTCCCACCGAGTCAAAGGATGAGCCCACGTCTAGCACCGAGCCCCCCACCGAGTCAAAAAGGATGAGCCCACGTCTAGCACGGAGCCCCCCACCGAGTCAAAGGACGAGCCCTCCCACAACAACGAGGCCAACACTCAGAATTCAAGCTCGGATGACTCAACCACCTCTTCGTCTACCAGCTCTACTTCCTCTTCGTCTACCTTCGGCTCATGGACAGCCGACTGGCATGACATGCGCGTGTCGTGTAACTTCCTCTACAACGAGACGGCAGGGAATCTGAAGAGGCGTAGGATTGTTCAGGACCTTAAGAAGCGGGTCAAGGATGCAAAGTCCAAGTGGGACGAGGCTGCCTAATCGGGCTCGTTCAGAATTAGTTGCTTCCACTTACTGCCGTAATCGGCTGGCTGCTTCACTTACCTGCTTGGCACCGCCTTAATCGGCTTAGTGGGCTCTAGTTGTTGCCACCTACTTGCTCAGCGCGTCTTCCTTGCGTAAAAAGAGGTTCTTGGTGCTTGTTGTGCTGCTGCCGATGTGGGACCGCTCATCACGCGTAATGTGTCGGAGATGGCTCTAGGCTACACCTTATATACAACAACAAGGGTTTATAAACCTCGGCTTGGTTTATAAACCCTTGTTGTTGCTATACATGCAAACTTTTATCTTCCACAGGCCCTCGTTTCATCAAGCCCTCGTGCTTCCCGGTTCATCGCTCTTCGTGTTAGCTATGGAGGCCTTGCAGGAGTGCATGGGCGCGGCCCAATCTACGTTCGTGAAGTTCAACCCAGAGCACGCCCACACCAAGGTTGACGAAGGCCCCTACTCTATCTCTGATCTTCCTTTGGTGGAGATACACGGGAAAGGCAAAAAGTTCAAGGAATTTTTCCGCATAGTCGACATGTTACCAAGAACGATCAAGACGCCATTCGCAAGGCAATGGAAGAGGATCCTACATCCATAGCGAAGCTGCCACCTTCCGTTCGGCCCGGTGATGCTCTAGGTGAGTCGTGCCACTACCAGATTGTGATTGATAGTCGTCACAACAAGGTGCTCGTGTTCTTCCACTCCACTGCAGCTTTGCCATGGGGAGTCGTACGGGTTTTCTGTAAGGACAAGGTGCATGTGCTCAACTACAAGGTAGCCAGTAACTCCGACCATGTCAAGTGTGCCTTCTTGGTCATGCTCTCGAAGATCCCCGGAGATCAATGGTTGACCCAGTCGCTTGGCACTAAGGTAGTTCGCCCCAGCAAGGCGTCCTCAGAGAAAGAGTCCTCGTGGGATCCATCTCCTGACGACCTTCGTACGGGTATAGAGTACATCAACACGAATGCCCCTTTAGCTAACAGCAAAAATGAACAGTTTCTCTGGACGCTTCTCAACGTGAGAGACAACACCCCGCCGATATACGGCTGGCCCCTTCACATTGTGAGCAAGGCCGCACAGAATCGTACTTCTGGAAATTGCCAAGCGGAGCCAGAGTTCTTCTTTCCGCTCTTACTCGGTGACTTGAACAAGGCCTTTGTGGATAAGATCGTACCTCTTGTTGCGCCCCGCATGACCAGTCACGGCTTGATCCTCCTCGGCAAGCCTGGTATCGGGAAGACGCCCCTCGCCATTGTTCTTTGGCGGTAGCCCGGGGCCTACAGGGAGTCATGGTTGGACGGCGGCGCTCTAAACAAATTGATGGTTTCCGTGAGAGACCCGGTGAGGTGCAGGTGCCCGTGCTCATGGACGATCCTTTGCTGGCCTCCATGAACCTTGAGGACATTAAATCCTTCCTAGACGTTGGCGAGACGGGCCTTGTCGACGCTAGGTACCGCGCTGCCAAGTTTGTTCGCAATCAGGTTCGCATTCTTCTTAACAACGAATGGTGTCAGGACAAGGAGCCCGACCTTCCTTACTACGACCACATTGGCTGGACGCACTTCCACGACATGTTCGCCCCGGCCGTGAGCAATGCGTCCAATCCACATCTCATGGCCATCCTCAAGAGAGCCAGTGTGGTTCTTGCCGGCAACAAGGCCGTTTACGTCAGGCTTCCAAGTGAGCACCAGTCGGAGCGAATCTATCGATTCGAAGGCGGTGGGCTCACGGAGGATTGGTTGCAAGAGAAGAACAAGCCCTATTGCGGCATGTACGAGGATGGTATGTTTGTGAAGTATTCAGGGTATGAAGATGCTCTGGAGAATGAAGCCACGCTCCTCTCGGATCTTCTTGCTTCCCCCGAGGAGAAGGAGTACATGCGCAGGGGTGCCACCTACGACAATTGGGCAGCAGACTACGGCAACACCCAGGAGCATCCCACTACACCCACGAGGGATAGAGCGTCAGGGTCGGCCATGCCTTCTGGACTTTCCGGAACAAGTCCATTGTTGAGCCAAGGTACCCAGGACATCGTCTCCGGATGCTACTCAGGTTGCTCCAGAGAATGACCATGATGCCGATGAAGAGGCAGCCCGTGATCTTCACTCCAATGATTCCGAGAACTAAGTGATCGGGTAGACTTTGTGTCAAAGTAATGTACATGGGCCTAGGAGATATCGTTCTCATTTTGCTATAGGCCTGGACTTCGGCACACCTGGACTCACGCGCTCTCATCGGAAAATGAAGAAGTATACGGGCGGATGCAGATGCTGCTACGGTACTGCTGCTGTGGATTAGCGGGTCACATGCTCTTGTAATCTTACATGGTGATCAAGCATAGCACCTGGTTTAGCCGTGTACATAGGGGTGTACAGGCTTGATAGCTATGCCAAAGCGGCCGGCAGCATGCTTGGAGGAGCCACTGGTCTTCCGCACCCATCTTCGCCAGTGTACGTGTGGTGGCAATCTTTCGCAGTCCCATGATGTTCCAGTAGCCCTCTACTCCATGGACAGCAAGCGCAGTGTCCGCATGGTGACAATGCGGTGCACCACCTACTCCTGTCGGGCAACCTTTGGTCCTAACTTCCGCTACGACGCCTCCAAGAAGATCAACACCGCCCAGCCGGCCGACATCACGAAAGCAGGGGCCCTCTTTGTCAACAACAAGGTCGGGTTCAGCGTATCCTTCTTGGAATACCACTCCCACCTCGAGTTTCGATCCTTTGTTGCCGCCACGGCAGTACAGGATGTGTATCGGCACACCTTTGGGATCAAGAATATGGAGCAGTCCGATCAATGGCGCAAGGTCTATTCCTCGGCCATTATGTACTATACGGGTCCTCCAGGAACTGGCACCTTTGGGCATGGCTAAGAGCATCATCATTGGCCAAGAACTCACGAAAGCGTCCCTTCGTGTGTACGATAAGCACATTCTCAAGAATGTCTTCGTTGCTCCCAAGAAAGCCAGAGTCCTGGAAGTGGTGGCAGACGGCCACTCAAAGGTGCACGTGGCCTGCGCAAATGCCAAGCGCCATGCAGGCAAACCTCGACCCGATCGACTGCCCAAGACTTACAGCCACGGCTGGTTTATGGTGGTAAATCCCACCGACCAGAGGATCCTCTGGGCCAAACCTATGTATGAGCCTAAAGGCAACGCTGTGCTGGAGGAGGCCATCAGCGAGATCCTTCCTTCATACAAGAACCTCGACGGTGTGGTGGTGGATCGGGCATGCGCCTTCCGTCCGCGCGCTTCCACTCTGAAAAAGCTGAAGCAAATTAAGTTTTGGGCCGTAGATGGGTTCCGTGCGCACGGGCATACGAAAACATGCAAGTGCAACCCAAGATTTCAGAAAAGGCTCGCTACGAGATTTCGTAACACGAACACTAGCGCGGCCGAACAGGTCTTCAGCTGGTTTTGCAATTACTCCCGTATTCTCAATGAAGCCGGGCCTCTCCGACACTCGTTTAAGGTCTTGTTGTTTTGTAAGAAGCACAATGAGGCGGTTGAGAAGAAGTCTACCGGCTACTTAAGTGCACGTGGACGGAATAGAAAAATGATCTCCAAGCCGTACAGCTGTAAGAAAAAGCCTGCCAGCAGACGCTGAAAGCTCCGCATTCGAGATGCTTGGAGCTCCAATGCTTGCCATAGCAGAGACAGTACGGCATTCACCGTCCACCGTGTGAAAATGAATGCTAGCATGCACCTTGTGCAAGCTGCAAAAGCTGACTATTTACTATACTATTATATGACTTTATGTTGCTTTCGTTTGCACAGCCAAGGTATCAACTATGGATCCTGTGACGTGGATCAGGGATGTCTTATATATTTACGTTTCTGTATATAACCCACAAAATAGCCTTCATGCAAAAACCCAGGCCCCAGGACGACCTGCCCTCTATAATGAACCCCCCATCCTCTTAAAAAATATCCTTCAATATAACAGCGGCTAAGCCCTATGAGGCTCCTTTAGTGACCGCACTTGGCTTCTCACAACAAGCCCTGAACCCTGTCTCTGGAAGATCTCAGAAGGTGGGATGAAGGAAGGTGGGCAATAGTAAAAAAAGCCCCAAGATAGTAAGGCATATACGAGGGATCCTGTAACCTACCTACCTGCATCCCACCTTCTGAGCCCCCTGATGTCTCTCCTGCCCCAAACTTGAATGTCGCCCTTCTCGGGCTCCACCATCCTGAAGCATGCCAGAAACCTTGAGCGCTCGGCTCGCGACTCAGGATTTGAGGGGGCTTCTATATTCGGAAAAATGGAAAATAAAATGGAAACTACTATAGTACATTGGGGTTATATTTGGATACTGTTTTTCCTGGAAACTACTGTTAGGGTTTTTGGGTTTAGGGCGTAGGGATATCAACCCTAGGGACAGACTCCAGGACCCTATGTAGATACTGCTTATTGACCTGGATCCCAGAATAAAGTATGTTTATGGTATCGCTCCATAGTTCTTGCTACCCCGCGCTGAGGTCACGCGAGGCCCTCTGCCTGCGGGAACACTACAGAATAGCAGCTGCCTGCTGCATCCTTCAGTTGAGGTTATGGGGAACGCCAACAAGTACTGTCAGAAAAGAAGTCTACGTCATTTCCCTGGGCTTTCTCCCGGTGCTGGCGTTTCGCTCTTGTTTCATTTACACGAGGAATTCCTTTGAGACCTTTTGAGATTAGCTAGGTTTACTACCAGCAACTTCCCATAAGTGCGTGAGAGCTTGTCCAGTAGAGCTCCTTGCATATACAGGCATCTGCCTCAAAACAAGAAACGATCAAATCACAGAAGTTCACAGAAGCTTGAAGAGAATCGTGCAACTTCACAGGCTTCTCAACATCAAAACTATCCGCGAGACAAGTGAATAAGGGGACCCTAACTTTGGGAAACCCCCAAGTCTCGCAGACTGAGTCAGCCCCAAGGAACAGGGTGGACTTTCCGCTGCCCGTGCGCCCACAAATGCCAACGCGCTCGCCAGCGTGCACTGTCAGACTCAAGCCTGAAGAAGGAGCCCCTGGGACCTATTAGTAGTGGTAGTAGTAGTAGTAGTAGTAGTAATAGTAATAATAATAATAATCATACTAGTAATAGTAATAATAACGATAGTAATAATAATAGTAATAGTAATAGTAATACAGATTCTCAGACTTAAGGGTGCTAACCTCCCACTATGGGCTATTAGACCCCAAAATTTTCGATTAGGACCCCATTAAGGGTAGACCCTTAAGGTCTAATAGCCCATAGTGATCAAAAGTTAGCGAATTTGGGTTGTAAGTTGGGGGTTCAGGGCTGGAGTGGGAGTTTGAGTGAAAGCCCCTGACGTACCATCAAAACAGTCTCTGCAGGCTGCTCCAAATTCCTAACCCCTCAATCATCCCAAGCACTCTCAAACTCAAGGGCCAAAAGGTGCGGGAACGCCGGGCCATGGCGAAGTAAGAGTCCATTAGTCATTGTGTGGACAGGACCTCAAGCCCCCCTCTCAATTAGAATAACTACTGACTGGCAAGTCTGGTGCCAGAATACCTGATCATTGAATTGGCATGGTAAGGATCAGGGGAAGGGATTTCGGACTTTTGCTTATTCAGCAAGCCTTGATCCTTACACGGCTCAATGCCATTGTTCGAAGCCCATCAAATATCCGGCGCACTGAGGGTTTAGGTATTCTGCTCAACCAAACCCTAAGCCCTGAACTGATCATGAACCTAAAGCCAATCGCAAGCCCCTCAACGCGGTATTGATGCCAAGCTCAGCTTGGTCAGCGTGTTACGAAGCACGACACTGTAACGTGTGAATGAATCTAATTGCAGGGAACTATGGGGTATGAGCTATAGTCTAAACTCCTAGTATCCATAATCCCCTATATAACCTGCCTTAGAGAGTGTAGACTATAGCTGACTATAGCTCATACAGCCTGGTCACGCCTGAAGCGTGTTCCTACCTGACACTTCGGAAGCCCGGTCGCCTTGAAGCGTAAGCGGAAGGTCCGGCTGATAGCGTAAGAAAACCTGAGCCAGTCGCCCGACGAAAAGGAACGGTTGCGAGTAGGGATACCTTCTGTCTTCATATGACCTTTCTGACGGCTTTGTACATGCAGGGTTAAGGGATGAATTGTTACTCCCTGTTCTCCACATACTGCTACATTGACTTTCCTTGCAGTCCTTTTGACTGAGCAGGGGACAAGCGTGTTAGACTGCGGGGTCTGAATCGGCATGGTCTAGAGTAAACGAGACCAAACAAAAAAAAACGCGTTGGGTCTCTGGCCTCAGCCACAACCCGTTCACCCTAAACCCCAAAAAGCCCAAACCCAGCACCCCTCATGTGAGCCGTAGTCTACACTCCTAATATCCCCCTTAAGAACCCTGTAGTAGTCCCGAAGATAATCCCCTATATAACCCCCCTTTAGCCGGGTTTAGACTATAGCTGATGTGGGTGTATGATATGCTGAGAAATCCTGCTGCCCCCTTCTTGAACCAGTTGCCAGGCCGGGCGCTTGAGGGAAAAACCTGATTAACTCCTCAGACCTGAGCGCGAAACCTGAGGGTTTAGGGTTTAACCCCAAGAGCCTCAAATTATTCAAATTCTTCTTATTGAGGACTATACGCAAAATGAGGATGTAATCTAACTCCATGTAGAGGGCTATAGGATTCCCAGGTACAAGGATCCCCAGTAAGCAAGGACCAAAAAAAGGCCCCCCTGTTTTCGCAGTGTTCTACATCGAACTTGGGACCCCAAAAAGGGAAAAAAAGGGCTTACAAAACATCCCTGGAATCCTAAACCCTTAGACCCTTGAACCCTAAACCCTGAATAGGACCCAGAGGCTTCTCTCAGCTCCAGCGCTGGCACCGAAGCCTCGTCGCCCTCCCCGGGCCGCAGCGTTGGCGGGGCGTCGCCCGCGAGCCAGGCAGCCCGGTCCTGCGCCCACTTGCTGTTTAGGGTTTAGCGTTTAGGGTTTAGGGTTTAGGAGTTCTGGAACTTAAATCCAGTTACCATAATGGGTATATATAGGGATAATGGAAAAGAAAATGGAAACTACTATAATGGGGTTATATAGGGTTTTAGGTATTAAGGGTCAAGGATTCAGGGATTTAGGGTTTCAGGGCTTAGGATCAGGGTATTTGGATTTTTGGGTGTACGGTGTCAGGCTCCAGGGTTGGTGATCCATAGTTTAGGTTTTTAGAGATGCAGGGTTTACGCTTCTGGAGTTTAGGGTTGATGGCTTAGGCTTGATGAAGGGACTGGAGAAGCAAAGAGCAGCTACTGCTGTTTAACATCTGGAGTTTCCCAAAATTTGGAAAACTTTCTTTAGCATTTCAGTGTCGATTTCGAGGTTCCCCTGTTTATGCTGACTGTCATCTACAGTTAGGGTGGCCGCTTGCACCTACTGGTGACTGGTACTTAGATCCTATATGTCCTTCGTTTGTGCAAACCTATACAACATTTTCATGGGCCTAATTATCCAAGAGATGTAAGATATCAGGGCCTCGTTCTTCTCCTTCTACTTCCACTACTACTCTCTGTCTGCGTGAGGACTGTCATTGTAGAGCAAACCCTAAACCCTCAAACCCTAGACTCTAAACCCTAAACCATAAACCCCTAAACCCTTAACCCTAAAACCCTAAACCCCTAAACCCCTAAACCCTTAACCCAAAAACCCAAAAACCCTAAACCCTAAAAGCCTGAATCCTAAACCCCTAGCCCCTAGGAACTCATGGGTTGCATCAGGCAACAGCTCCGGTGCCCTTTCTGGGTTCTGGACGCCAACTTTCAAGATACTTTACAGAGTAGTAGAAAGGGTTTAGGGTTTAGGGTTTCAGGGTTTAGGGGTTTAGGGTTTAGGGTTTAGGGTTTAGGGGCCTAAAAGATAGTAGCATCCTACACTGCAAATCTTACGCAACAAGGAATCTAGGACATCAATGTTGGAAATTATTTGGGCTTCTTCAACCCTGCGCCTTCTACCCTTCGCAAGTACGGCCAAAGCAGTTCAAAAATGCAGTTAAGGCTGACTTGAACATCATCTGGCTTTGGGGTACATTCGAGGTGAGAAGCTTGCGCATCCCACTAAGACCCTCACGTTTTCACACCTCATTTCCTTACCCTAAAACCCTAAACCCTGAACCCCCCAGGAGCCTCTGAATCACAGATCCTTACATTCCCGTCCTCCTTGTTGCCTTCCCATGCCAAATCTGCATATTCAGCGACACGCTGGGCTCCGCCAAAGAATTTCTCGAAAGTGCTCCAGCACCACAAGTAGAGCGAAATCCTGTGGACTTCGCGCCCGTTGATGTTTCAAGGTGAGTATCTCTGAGGCAATAATATCATGCTTTAAGTGTTTTTGCAGCAATTGTGTGTTTTTTTGCACCTTAAACTCTCTACACCCTATATAGTCTCTATATAACCCTATATTCTGCATGCTTATATTCCCTACTAAGAACCGAAGCCCTGAAGAGGGTGTCCTCTGCGCCAATCCCACCGTGAGAGAGAGCCCTAAGCCGCCCATCTCCGGAGACAGATTCCCCATGTAGATCAGCAGCATTACCTGTCTCAGAAAAATTAAGGGTATCGTTCAAGGGCATAATAGGGGTTAAAAAGGGTTTAGGGATTAGGGTTTCCCAAAATTAGGGGTACCATGTTGGGGGAGTTCGTATAAGGAGAATAAGAATATCTTAGGGTTGATATCGGGGTCCCCTTATTTCGGGAAAGTACTACCTACCTGTCTCATGGGACTACCATAACCCCCCACCATATGGCCACCCCAAACTAACAAGGCCTGATATTCCCTAACAGGCCTTAGCGAGCCCTAATGCCCTAATACTTGCCAATAACCTCTGACAAGCCCTTTTGAGACTCCCTGTTGTGCAAAGCTCAACTTGACAACCCCAATCCTAAACCCTGAGCCCCACAACCCACTGCCCTAAACCTTAAAGCCTAGACCTTAGACCTAAAGCCGAAAACAAGACATCTTATCTGAAACTGTGTCCTCAACAAGTTGAAAGATACGGAGGCTCCCAAACAAAGCGTGATGAAGGGCACGCAGACTGTTGTCAACAGGCCCATGGCTAGTCGATCGACTGCATGAATCCTTTACATACACGGTTTAAGGTGTTGGGTTGAGGGTCACGGTCTCGGGTTTTAGGGCTGATGTGCTATTCGAAGTCAAGATGTTTGATCTGTATTGCGCGTCGGTATACATGAAACTTTACAAAATTTGCTCAACAAGAACCCAAAATCCAGTAGTAGGATTTGTAGTACCCCTCCATAGTCTCGAAGAACCTAGACTTTCTCGTCAAACCCAGTTGAGAAGTCATCTCGTGTACTTGTTTTCTATTGTTGGAGCTTCACAAACGGAAAAACATGTACCAAGAAGACGCTGGGAGCTGGCTTACAAAGTGCTGTTCTCGCCTGAATGCTCGGATGGTGTCCATCGCAAGCAGGAAGCCAGACACCCGTGACATCACAGGGCTGGTTGCCATGAGCCTTCCCGGAGCTTTCGAAAGCGCAGGTTTCTGTTGGGAGATCATCAGCGGCCAGGGGTACGTGGAGATCTACTAAAACATCAGGCCAAACAACATGACAACGGCACAAGGTAAGAGCTCATGGCGAAGCGTAGCGGTTTAATCCAATCCGCAACAACCAACTCCCTGCTGCATCATTCAAGAGACGTGGAGGCCCCAGGACCGAATTTCTGGGAGCGTCGGGAAAACAATGTGGTCAATTGCACAAGAATCAGGAGATGACCTATATGTCGTTGAGGGTTGGGATCCGGAAACAAGTTGATTGGTTGCAAGCTGTCTGTAAAGGGAATACCGGGCTTCTGTGGCAGTTGCGGGCAATGGAGGATAAGCAAAAATCTAACAAGATGTTCAAGCCTCGGCAGTTTACATTCTTGGGAGCCAACTGGGAGGGCGGGGTTCATGATGGTTTTGTGCTTACTGCAACGTAACATCAACAACAAGAGGTATCTGCATCTTCAGCAACAGCTTAACAAAACCGAAGGACATGAGCCGCTGAAGATTCAACGCCACAGATCCATACCTGGGTTCGAGCGGCGGTGTAAGGCTCAAAAGCGTATGGTGTCTTTCACACTGATGGGAGCGGTTCTGGAGATTCCTCTAAGCGCTCGCCTGGTTTGGTGGTTTGTGAAAGGGGAAATGCAGATGGGTGCATGACTCAACTGCTACTGCTACTGCTACTGC
>CAJNIZ010034424.1:0-24443 GCA_905231905.1 Symbiodinium pilosum
GGAAGCCACTGTGTGAAACAAACAGCGATAAGGGCAGTGATGATGTGTTTAAGAGCATGTGCTGAGCCCTTGAAGTTACCGAAGCTGTAGGCTAAGGACACGTTGTCGCTTGCGTTTGCGCAAAAAGGTTGTGCAGACCGCTAGGGTTATATAGTTTTACACCTTCAGAGGTGGAGTCGACTCACTCGTACTTGCGTTGCCAATCCACTCTCTGTGAGCAGCTCTTGCCTCCATTCTGCACACCTGGTTGACGTGACATCACCTTTCCGTCTTCTCTTTGCCTCTCATACCAGCGGGTGACGACTTGGTAACGACATTCAGTCGAATTTAGGCGGGTTTTGGAGTTCCGGGTAAAAGCAGTCTTGGACGGGTTGCGTTTTGAGCCTCGTGCGAGGCTCAAGTGCGGGTCCACGGGATATTGGCGCGTCCACGCCTGTCCACGTGAGTCTTTGTCCATTTAGAAGGTCCACGCAGGTTCCGCGCGGGTCCATTTTGCAATGAATTTACTTTCTGGCCAGTGTTGGAGGGGTCTGGCACGCATCCAGCGCGGATTCACTTGCAGCTTAAAGAAGTCATGTTGTTTGCGTGGCGCGAGCCACGTGGCTCCAACACACAGCTCTTTGCGAGTCCATCTGGAAGCGATGTGACTCAATTGTCGCGGGTCCACGTGGGTCCGAGAAGAAGCGAGAGAGGGTCTGAGAGAGGGTCTAGAGTCTGAGAGTCCAGTGTTGGACGTGCGTAGTAATTGTTCTGTATTCCGTTTTGTTTGTGCATAACACAGCCCTCCCTGTGTGGCGGGGACACATTTCTTCCTGATGGAATGGATCCGCAAGGCCGCGAGGGCCGCGTGACCTGCGTGGGACCCGCGGAATCTGCGCAAGACCCGCGTGGCCCACGCCGCGGCACTCAGAGCACCATGCCCCGGCAGGCGTACAAAAAGCATTCCTGGCTGTTGGAGCGCTGGAGCAGCAGAGGCACGTCTCTCAGCAGCTAGTAGCAGATTTGGATCTGCAGCTTGCGCTTCCGCGGAAGTGTCCAAAGGACTGACCTGCGTCTTCCCAGCCCAAACGAAGCTCGACGTCATGTCGTACGCGTTATGGCAGCCAAAATCGCAGCAAGCAAGAAGGACGCAGACGGTCCGGCTGCACCCGCTGCGCGAAGGAGCTCCTCTAGCCAAGAGCCGGAGCATCTTCTCCTTCGACGCCGCGTCCTGCCGGCCTCCTTCAACGCCCCCATGGGCCACAAACGCATCCGCGTGCTGAACTGAGCAGGTTTATAGTGTGTAGTGTCTCTCAATCTTTCTGATTTGCCTTCGGATCCGTGGAGGGCCGCCTTACACGGCAGCCGTTCGCCACCTAGGAAACGGACCGAGATTTGAGGTCGGCAGCTTTCTGGGTTTTTGCAACCTTTGCACCAGTTTGCAGTTTTTGCATTTGCGTGTATTTGCGTTTGCACCTTTTGCATTTTGCAACTTTTTGCAGCGGAGTGAGCTTTTGCTAAGTTTTGCGTAGATTTTTGCTTTTATTTGCGCTGGACCTTTCATTTCAGAGAGATGGCTCGCATGTGTTTCGTGCCCTGAGGCCCATCCCCTCATGTTATTGCCGAAAAAATGGCGGCAAAGATGACAGTCGAGGAAATTGCGAGCGTCGGCTTGTGGCAGTCGCTCGGCTTGTCGGGGCTTCTCTCCACTCCACTGCTGCAGGCGTTGCCGCAAGAGACCCGCGCGGCTGTAGGCCGTCTCATCCGCGGCTGCCTCAGATGCGTTTAGGGATGTGTAGCTACGACTCTAGTCTCAAACCCCTCCAGGTCCGACAATGGACGCAGACGCGAAGAAGAAGGCCGTGGGTTTGGAGTGTGTGTGTGTGTGTGTGTATGTTAAGTGTGTCTCCGTGTGTGTGAGACCGCTTGGACTACTGCAGCGGCTGCCAGGTCCACAACCCGTGCTGCGTCTGCGGCCGCCCTAGCCTGGCACTCCTTAAGGGAGAAGCGCAGGTCCGGGCGGCCGCAGAGGCGAAGTGGAAGACGAAGCCAGGGCCTTGAAGGTCTGTGCGCTGGGAAACCTAGTGTTTGTGCAATTGGCGAGGACCGGGCTACCCCTTGCAGTGGGCATGGAGCTGTGCGACACGCGCTGGTCGGCCCTCTCAAGGAAGGCCTTCTGTGGGACGGTTGTGTTAGGACGGTTGTGCAAAGCTTCAGGCTTCTGGGTTGTCCGACTTACGTCTCCGTTTGTATCCATGATCCATAGCAATCCGTTTCTCCAAAAGCTACTCGTCTCAAACGTGTACTAGGGGGCTAGACATAAACCCAGAGCGCACGAACGGGCTGTCATGTTCTGCTGGATATATGGGGTGTGGTGGGGCTCACTTAGGATGTACATGCCGCTACGTCCCCTCAACATCAGGAAGCTGGGGCGAAGACTAGAGGGCTGGGGGTCACACTGACAATTCGGGCAAGCTTTCATGAACACTACATCCTAGAGCCATGGTATACTGGGCCAGTGGTGATGTGTGGGAAGTTCTTTCCAGCACATGTGTGTTGCAACGCGCCTAGATTTCAGACTCCCTCGGGGCTAGCGGATAATAGCCCTAAGCAGGTGCAACTTTAGCGACCGTGTGCTTTTTTGGAGAGATTCATGTGGTAGTTTTCAGAAATAGGCGGGCCTACATCCTAAACCCTCAACGCTGAACCATAAATCCTGCGTCTTAAATCCCGAGCCCAAGACGCTATAAGTCCTAAATCCCAAGGCCTAAGTCCTCAACAATGAATCCTAAATCCTACATCTTAAGCCCCACATGCTTGGGAAGGACTGGGAGGTGCAGCGAAGTAGCATGTCCATAGGGACTACTTAGTCAGAGGTTAGTACTGGGCATGCGTGGGCTTCTGATCTGCCTCACGCCCCAAACCCTTACCTGATAGCTTGTTAACCGCTAGCCCTGAACCCCACACTGTCCGGCCCGCTATGACAGGTGACGGCAGGCAAAAGGAAGCGTGAGGCGCGCTGGCTCTGTGTTCGTGAGCTGTCGAATCGAAATCGCGCCGCTTGAGGCCTCCGCTGCAGAGGAGAACGTCGCCGAGTGAGCAGCGTGACCACAGCGCAGCACGTGCAGATGTGCTATAAAAACAAGTGAAGACAACAGGCCGTGTGTCTTTGACTTTGATGCCAGACTTGCCAGCAGCAAGGGGTACCCTATACTATTGAAAGCCATGCTGTTCTGCTCTGCTGGAGGTCGGGTTTTGGGTCGCCGTCCGTGAAACCAAGAAAACAATGGGTTTTTCAAACGCTAAGGGTTTAGGGGTTTGGGGCTTTCGGGGTTATAGGGTGTGCAGGCGAGGTCGCACGCTTGGGTATGAAACGCCCCTGGCCGCGCTTGCGTTGCTTGTTGGCCCACGCCATCCAGCCACACTACACTCAATAGGGTTTAACACTTCCTGCGCGCGTCAACTGGACGTTCTTGGATGTGGCAGAAGCTTCGCTTGAGACAGTTTGATGGACTCCTTATGGAGGCTGTAGCTGCTTGGTGTTCAACTGTGCTCATGGTTCCGTTGCTGAAAGAAAATCCACGTCCTGACAACTGGGGGTGAAGTATGTTGAAAAGAGATGGCGCGAGGCTTGCTCGTGAATGCGACTTGTGGGTTGGTAAGGGGCACTGGAGGCTGGCGTGAGGTCTCGCCTGGAGACATGGTCTCCTGGAAGGTCGTCCGATGGTCTCCCTGCCTAAATGTCCTATGTTCTAAAGACCTGTCTCGTCTACGTCTGTCAGTCCTTCTGCTCCAAGAGATGGCGGCCCCACGCAGGCCGTGTCAGGTTTGCAGGCTGCTACGTGTGTACAAAACTGTGCGGACACGGTCGCGCCGTGCCGTCTTGGCTCGAGAGCAGGCCGACGTAGTGCAATTCAATTCGAGAAAAGGCTTCATCGGCTTCATCCCGCTATCAGTGACATGCCTCTGCAGGAGACAGCGGAGCAGCGTCACGATCGGCGTTCTGCCATCAAGACCATATGCAGGTTGAGCGCAGCTCTCGAGCATCCTGACCAGCTAAGCAGAGATGCCGGAGGTGCGATCCTGGCGGAGCGCGTGACGCAGCTTCGGGAGGCCGCTTGGCTTGTGTTGGGCGTATTTTAAGCTGGGCAGAAGTGTATAGTTGCGCCCAGTAGTAGTTTTGCGTCGGGCAGCGGGGTTTGCCGCTGAGGTGTTAGAAGGTGAAGAACTCCAGATCCTCAACGATGCGGTTTCCATGTATGAGCGCACGGTTGGAAGAAGCTTGGAGGTTCAGCGGCTGCGCCCGCGGTCGTGGTGGAGGCCCAGGGCAGCCTCACAGCAGTTGACCTTCAACCACGGCCCGTGGAGATCTCAGACTGCCAGCACAGACGACTGGTTTGCGTCTGAGGGCGTTCTGCTGGTCGGCCGCTTCCAGCGTTGGGCTCTGGAAGCCTTGCCTGAGAGATTCCGTGAGACGATGGTCCATGTCTCTCTGACGCTGGAAGAGTCCTGCCATGCTGCGGAGAATGTCAAGCGTGTTCATCTGCGCGCGCAACTGACATTCCGTCGAAGGATTGACCGCACCTCCGTGGTCGACTTTGTGTTTGAGGGTGTGCGGCCGCATGTTGCCACTAGGTCTTATTCAGAACCTTCTCAGTCGGCTGTGCAATCTCACTTGTGCATCATGTTTGGCCTTGTAGGGACCACGTTGCTCCTGTTTGCGACGCTGCTACTTCAGGAGATGAACAAAGCCAGAGGTGCCCACGTGCAGGTCTCTCGCAGGCCCTTCCTAGACTACGAGGTGCAGCCGTTCTGGCTCATGGGCTGGTGGGCCGGCTCATGGGCTGGTGGGCCACAGGAAAACTTAGCAACAAGCGATACAAGGGCTACTTGCTCAAGTGCAAAAAGTCCTACCGCGGTTTGCTGCAGAACTTTGAGGCGGTGGTTCAGTCGGAGAAGGCCTTGCAGCTGGACGAGTAGCGCGACAGCGTCGTTCGCCTCCTTGCCGCTGCTCGCCTGCCCTTTCGACGTCCGACGGATCCGTCGCTTGGCTAGCAGGAAGGTGCCGGCCCTGGCTGTGTTCCTTGTCCGCCCGCCGTGCCGTCTTGCCCTGCGCTGAGGCTGTTTCCATTGCTCCCCACCTTCCTGGACCAGTTCACGTGGGCTAAAGACAGGTACTGCCGCTACGCGCTGCAGGGCCCATCGCAGGCGGCGAAAACTTCCTTCGTAAAGTCCTTGTTCAAGACGCCGTTTGTCGTGACCATCCAAGGCCAGGATGTTCTGAACTTGCAGGGTTTCCGGTATGGACACCATGATGCGCTCGTGCTCGATAACTTGGTCGAATGGTCCTTCGTGCTCAAGTTTCGCGCTCTGCTCCAGGCCAATGTGGACATGCACATGCTGGGCGAGTCTGCCGCAGGCATCTACAGCTACAGCGTCTTCCTCTGGGCGGTCCCCGTTTGCATCACGCTCGATTCCGACGTGGACTGTGCACCATTTGAGGCTTCAAACTGGTTACAGACAAATGTCTTCAGGGACGTACTTCCGCCGGGAGCCAAGTGCTACTTGGAGGGAGACAAGCCGGAAAGGACCTTTCTCAGCACGTCACCCTCTGGGGGCAGGGCGGGGTATAATACTGCGGGTTGTGGGCCGGTCCCCCCTTCCCCTGGTATTAATTAACCTATTGTAATTGCCCAAAGGGTGAATCTGTCCCTGCCACTGCGGTTCCCGTCGGTTTCCGCGCCTTTCGTGGAGGTTTCTGATGGGTTTCCCATGGGTTTCCTGTGGGTTTCCTATGGGTTTCCTATGGGTTTCCTATGGGTTTCCTATGGGTTTACTATGGGTTTCCTATGGGTTTCCTATGGGTTTCCTATGGGTTTACTATGGGTTTCCTATGGGTTTCCTCTGAGGTTCTTCTGGGTTTCCTATGAGTTTCCTCCGGCGGGTTTCCTATGAATTTCCTACGGGTTTCCTAAGGGTTTTCCGTGGGTTTCCTGCGGTTTCCTGCGGGTTTCCCATGTGTCGCATGGGTTTCCTCTGAGTTTCCTTAGGTGACCCACCGGTTTCCATGCCCGCGAGTCGGGTTTCGTAAGTTTCTATTGCGCGCACTGCTGTCCACTGCACATCTTCTGCAGCATCTCAAACTTTCAGCGCTCGTGTAGCTCTCTTGCAACCAGCTTTGCCTCCAGAGTGTCAGGTTGGAAGCCCAGCGTATGTTCGTACTCTGCATCTCGCTAAGGTGGTCACGGCGCCGAAACGTGCTCGTGCCCAGGCGGAGAAGGTAGCTTTCGGTTTGTCTGCTATTTATGCTGCGCCGCGGCAGGTTCTGGCCCAGGAACTCGACGACCTGAAGCGCCGTCGCGTGCAGATGCGGGCAGACAATCGTGCCTTGGCGCAGCAGGAGAAGAACCTCAAGAAGCGTCGGGCCCGTCTCATGCAGGCTTGTTTGGCGCGCAGCACTTCTAGTCTCTGCAGTTTTGGTGAAACACATCTTTTGCAGGCGGCGCGCCAGCTCAGTGACGATGACCTTCTCGTCTTGCTGCGTCAGCCGCCAGGCGACCCTGCTCTATAGAGTGACGTGCTCGCGGCGGTCACGTAAGCCGTACAGAAAGCAGGCAATCCGCCGCCGGCAGTCCCGGCGCCACCCCATGCAGCTGAAGGTGCCACGCCGGGGTCTGTGCCCTGGTCAGGTGGTGCATGTGCCGAGGTGTCCCTCACGTGGTCGTTGCTGCTCCTTTGGAGCGCGTGGAAGGCGCGAGAAAGGCGGGGGGACGCGTTGGTGCCGCCGCCTGTCTGCTTAGGCCCAGGCCCCGCCGTGGCCGCTCCTGTGGATCGTCCTGAAGGCGGGAAGTTGTTATCCTGCTCCTCTTGCTTCTTCGTGTTGTCTGCAGAAGACTCATGCCTGTGCTTGCAGGCGATGCTGGAGATGTTCCGGCTGAGGAGGGCCGTGCGCGCCCCAAAACGAGTGGCCGGTCTCGTGTGCGCCTGCCTTTTCCGTCCGAGTGCAAACTATATCTCAGGTGAGGAGATCGAGTCTAGATTGCTGCAGGCGAGGCAGCAGGCCTCAAGCAGTGCCGCAGAGGTGCGCCTGCATTCTTGTCTCCTGCCTGCGGCCAGATCCTGGGGACGGTGACCGTGCCCGTGGGTCAGGCGTGCCTTTCCGCCCGGGCAGCAGTCGTGTGTTGTGAGTCGTGCGCAGGAGAGGCTGCGATCTCCAGCTCCGAGTGAGGGCGCGCACTGCGCGCAAATGGTGGCAAAGACGGGTTCATTTCAGGGGCTGCAAGAGCAGGTGACTGTGTGGCCGTCTTGGCAGGCCCTGTGTGGTATTATGCATCTGGCATTAATTTTTCAATATTCGCAACCAAATTTATTTGGAACAGGTTTGGAGGGTACGTGGTGGGAGGTATCTTCCACTTTAAAAATGCAGAAATGTAACCGTACAATGTTGGAAAGCCTCTCGGCCCTACGCATGTACGCTAACCCGAAGCCTCCTAAAACCTGAAGGTAAAACAGCGTACAGGGTGTTCACAAAACGACCACTTCGTACATGAAGATTCTCTTAATCTACAAAAAAAGGTTGCTTCGGAGAAAGGATTCACTACAGACAGGTTTTTCCATTGTGGGGAATGGGTTTCTTCGGGAACAAATTTTGAGATTGTGTACTCTCAACGCTTTCGCTCAACGTAGATGCCATCATGCAAATTTACATGATGCTTCCCTGCATGGCTCTTGACTCGTTTTTTCTCCCTGTTTGTTGACTCTTGCTGCCTGTTTTCCCGACCTGTGCTATCCTGATTACCGACTCTCATGGTCTCTTTCCGACAGTTGCTTCGCAACTTTGACAACACCAACAGATGAAATTAGCTGGCTTTTCACTGCCTATCCGGCTGCACGAGATCCTGTCTGAGTTTTCCAAACCGACAATAGCGTGCAACGCAGCACTTGCAGCGCTAACGTCACATCGAGTATCATGCATTCTCTCAAGCATCCAACAAAGGTCACCATTGGAAGTTCTCATCTTGTTCATACAAAGGACCAAGCCTTCCATTTGCTTTGTGCTTGTTTTAACGTGTGAAAGCTAGCTGGCGTCCACATCCATGGAATCTTTGTTGCTGATCTGGGGCTGACACTGTTCGCGGCATTGAACTCGCAGAACGTTCATAGTGGCAGATTGCACTCTGGGGGCCCAGCAATCGGACATCATTGCATACGTCACACTCATCAAGTTCTGCGGATAATGTTGACCATTTTTGATTCTTGTAGTCTCGAGGATGGTGCGTGTCATCATTGCAGTTCGGGCATGCTGCCATCAGCACTATGCAGTTGCTGGGGGGAATCCATTCGCCATGCGGTGCAGCCTACTTTGAGCTGGCGTTGGAGCCAGCAGCATCTGCAAAATGTGTTATGCACCAGCGTTGCATGTTGTTTCACAGCTGATGTGAGAATCTACTTGACTGGCATTTCAAGACTTGGCAGCCAAACTTGTGCTCTTTTTATACATGTGTTCGACCCACTCCTAAAGACATCACCTTAATTAAGTCAACGGGGCCATGTGGGTTTTATTGTCTGGGTTGTTAGGCTTAACGTGTTTTTGTTTGATTCAGCTTGAAATTGGTGATGCGTATGTGTTTGGTACCCGCTTGTTGAAGGCATGCTCCGAGGGTCTTCCACTTTTCATCCGCCTGCCTGCCATATAGTGAGGGAAATGGGTCTGGAGACCAGCGTAAAACCGTTGTTTTGTTGCAGAAAACGGTAACCATAGAGGGTTGGCAAATGTATCCTAGCCCGCGAAAACACTTGAGCAGTTGGATGTGACGATGATTTATTTTTTTTCCTTCTGGCATGACTCTGATTTGCAATGCGTTGCAAGGGAATCACAGGTAGTCTGTTGGACAAGGTGCCAAGTAGCTGTTAGCAAAAGGTTGGCTGGATCTAGAAGCATGTGGATAGCATCCTCTTTTCGCTTGCATCTGATCAAAATGTCTTAGGCAATCGTGCCAACTTCCTCAAATTTAGAGTGCGGTTTGGTGCTTGCTATCATGTGCAGCTTCGATTTGGACTTGCGCATTGTTTGGTCCATGGCTCAAGCAAGCTTTACATGACATATTTTCATACAGGTGCGTGACGGCCATTGACCAAGCTTTTACGTCTCCCACCGTTGGTTTCACATGCCTACTTAAACAGAGCGCACTTACTTCCTCAGGTACCGAATGTTCGGCTGTTGCAGCTAGCTTGCATTACCCTTTGTCCTATGTCTTTCCTTGATATGCTATGATCACAGTGTTTGAGAGGTCAAGCGCACGGCGACAACCAGGTATCAAGCAGATGTGACCCAAGTTGCGTATCAACGCTCCAGTGATTGGCCTGTCATGAACAGTGCTCGCAGGCGGAGGTTGTGCATGCTCACGTCCCCGATCCTGGTGTGAAGGAAACATGCCGTGCATGGATAGCAACCTTGGATGCCTGCATGGTGAATTTTGTGATGCTGTTTGTTCTTGCCTTGCTCGGCAAGGATGGTAATCAAATCGAGCAACGTCCTTGCCACACGTGACCTGTGCGATTTAGAATCCTTTAGAAATGTGCGTCCTCCCGACTCTGTAACTGATCGACAGATTCAGTGAGTGAGGTATCCGAACGGATCCACTTACACTGGTGAGTGGCTTGGGGCGCATAGACATGGCCATGGCACACAGGCCAGAAAAGCCCAATTTGTATGTATTCCTTTTCGTGCATTTGGCATGTTCAAGCAGGTCTGGCCAGACGGTGCTCGATACGAAGGCAATTACTAGTGTTACCGTTGCGGCGGTTGGGGTGCCCTTTCCTGATACAAAAGGCATGTGAATGTTAGATTGGCAGTGAACTTGCTGAAGGCCGATGGGCAAATGACAAAGCTCACGGCTGGGGAAGATTTGAGCACACAGATGGCGACATTTACGAAGGAAATTGGTTGAATGACAAAGCTCACGGCCAAGGAGCCTGGACATAAATCCCTTTGACAAGTGATTGTTGGATGAACTTCCTTCACATGTTTGCTTGCCTCGGAAGCCGAGGAACTTACACCCACGCCAGCGGCTCCAAGTTTAGCGGGGAATGGAGAGCAAACTGCCCAGATTTTGGGTTGGGACACATGGATGTGGGGTCCTTTTGATGCAACGTAGTTGCAGTGATCCCTCGAACCCTTTGAAGGATGACAAGCAGCATGGCTTTGGTGAAGAGACGTGGCCCGATGGAGCCCGGTATGTCCAAAGCCCATTCAGTATGTCATGGAGTAGCCCTAGTGACACCAGTTAGATCTGAGGATGCAAGATGTGCGCACACCTTGTTCCTGTGCACGATTGTGTGGATTCAGGTCGGAGACTACAAGAACGGTCTCAAGTGCTGCTCTTGGGTTAGCCATGACGGTTGCTTTGTACAGTTCTGCATGCTGAGGTCTGGGCGAGGTGATTTTACTTGGGCTGACGGGTCCAGTTATTCAGGCCTTGGAAGTCTGCTGTACTGTGAGATTGCATGTGAAATGTCCTGGTTTGCCAGGACAGTTCCATGAGAATGAGACTTGCCAGCAATCCTTTTTTGCCAGCTCCGAGCTTCATTCTATGGTTTTGCGATGCCACGCCGATTCCCAATGCGCGTTCGCTACTGAGGACATTCATGGCGAAGGCAAATACAGTTGGGAAGATGGACGTGTCTACGAGGGTCAGTGGGACAAGAACAGAATGCACGGTGTAGGGAAGTTCCGGTGGGCCGACGGACGAATCTATGAGGGAGGCTGCCAAGCTGCACTTGACCCCGAAACGAAACCACCTCATGCGTATGTCTGTGGGATCCCAATCAGATCATGGATCTCCTGACTTGGCACCAAAACTGCAGCATTCCTTCAACAAGTAATCTGCTTGTCCAGTGTATGCTTGACCCCGAGTCTGTTAGCCATGCTCGACGCAAGGCTACGTCAACGACCAGAAAGAGGGCCGGGGTAAATTTTCTTGGCCTGATGGGCGCTCTTATGAGGGGCAGTGGGCAGAAGGCAAGCAGCATCTTGTCTGGAAAAGAAGAAGGCCGTTTGTGTGTGTGTGTGTACCCAGGCATCTACTGTTTCATCATAATATGACCTTGCAAGAAAGAGAGGTCTGAGGTTGGTGCTGCTGGATGAGCCCCTTTGCATGGTGCTCATGCTTGACAAGCATAAGGCATGGCAGCGGCGTTTTCACCAACCAGAAGGGTGAGAGGAAAGTGGGTGAGTGGCTGAACGGCAAGCGGCAGAACTGATGCCGGGTTGACTAAGTCCACAATGCCCTCTCACAGCAGCAAATCCATCACACCTTGAATGTTGAATGTGGCCGCTTGCCATGTTTTTCGTCGAACGCTGACCACATTTCATTCTGGACCCGACATACCACAAAAGCTAAATCTTGCTAAGTGTACGTACTATCAAGATCTATGAATATGACGTTTGCAGCATGAAGCTGTTGCACACACTGTGTAAGTTTATGCTTTGCCCAAAGAGGCAACTGTGAAAGCATTCTGCCCAATCAGACCCTTGCCCGAAAATCAGCATCGGCACGGGGCTCCTGTTTCCACAAAATTCGTGCATTTCCGCGTTATCTTAGCAGTCGTGACTTGTTCGCAAAGAAAGGACTACAACTTGATGTAGCCTTGCAGTGGAGGTTGCAGGATGCCTGTACCCAGCCGGACAGGGGTTTCAATTAAACTGTGTCGCACTGCGGCACCACTTGGAAGCCAATCCCGCTGTGTGCTGTTGAGTCATTTTCATTCGAGAGCCGTCGCGCTGCGTCGACTCGATGGACTTCATGACCATCCTGGAGGAAACCGTCCCGGATGGCTGCACGCCAAGGATTGTCTTGATAGGGTTGCCACAGGAAAACCCTCTGCAGAGCTCTTGCAGGCGTGCAGGGCATTTGCCTCGTTGCGGCAATGACGATCGGGTGGCCTGGCAGCACTAGCAGCAGTCTTCCAATTTGTCTTAGCAGGTGTAGCAGGCAAATTTTGTCTCGCCGCGCATTCGAGGTACTTGGTGGGATACATGCAGGGAATGACAGGTGTGCTTCCCTGTCTGCCTGGAGAGAGCAGCTTGAAGCATGGTCGCAAATTGTGGTGCCTTGTTTCGGCGGTACCAGTGTCTGGCTCTGAGGACGCCGTCTTCAACTTCAGAATTCTCAATGACGACTGGCGGGGAAGACCAGGAAGGTCCTTCGAATTGGATGGAAGGTATTCAAGCAGAAGCAAAGGCCCTTCATGATGGCAGAAGCCTGCTACATTAAACGAAACAATGAGTAGTTTGATCTGTAGGCGCGTGGCGGCCAGGAGCGAGGGCTGCCGCATTACTCCCACTGGTTCCATCATCAGTCCCATGCTTCTTCGGGATGAATGGTTTCGAGTTTCGGCTGATTTTCTCGGGAGCGTTGGAGTATGTTGGAGTGTGTGTGTGTTGCCCATGCAATGCCAGGACGGCGCTTCTGCACTTCCAGAGGGCCATGAGGGCCATGTGCAGCCTGCAAGCTCGTCAGGCAGAGCCATGTTGCCCAAACACGGAGTAGCGTGTTCCCACCGAAAGCATCGATCGCCAAGCTCTGAGATGATGGGAAGTTGTCGAGTCACAAGAAGTGCTCCAAGTCGGGAGCTCATTGAGGTTTGCAGCAGTTGCAATTCGACCCAAGCTCTTTCAAGCCAGGTTCCAACATGTTGATTTGCCAGCTGACGTTGGCACCTCAGACTGAAGAAGCGTTGCTTGGCTGCTTGGGGGTACCAACTAAGCCAAAAAACATTTAGCCACTAGGCACAAGCATTGCTTTGTGTAGAGGTTGTTGCGTTCGCTTCAGGGCTGGCCTCCACACGTGCAAGCTGGCTCTGGCGGTGAAGCTTTGTATGGTGCCCAAAGCGGATGAACAGGAGTTTTCAAGCATTTCCGGGGAGATCATGGCATGGGCAAAAATGTGGTTAGTTTCTGCGGCATGTATTCAGTATATACTGCATAACATGAATGGGTACAACACACATCCTCTTGGACGGGTGCGCTGAGCACGAGAGCATTTAGACTTTCAAGTCGATGTGGGTCCTGGCAGAGGTACTGGATGGGCGCAGAGCTTTTTGAGGTGGCGTCTTTGACCGTCAATTGAGAAATGGTCACTTTTCAATCAATGCAGGGAGCATCAGTTTCCACAAGACTGCGCTGGTAAAACATTTGTCGAGCATGGTATGTTCCTGACTCAGACAGGAGCTTCCAGACAGAATGAGGAGTCTGTGGCAGCATCTGCGCTGAGGTTTCGCTCAGGCATTGGCTCGAACATCCACATTTCCGCAGCGCCTCGTTGGCATGTGGGTTTTGTCGGTGGTGATGCTGGTGGTGCTGGCATGCGTGCTTGTGTTGCTGTCAATACCGTAACTGTTGTCAAGCAAGGCAGTGATGGCTTTTGCGCTGGACAGAGGCAGCATCTACCTCTGGCCAGAGGACTGGCCCATGTCAGCTGCTGATAGCTGTAGGCGCAATTTTGAGAGTCTCACTGCCTTTCAGTAGTACGAACATGGGGGCAAGAAAGGAGAACTAAGTCTTTGACCGACTAAAGCTCTGCAACACTTACCAGAAGCTCTAGACTTGATAAACTTGCTTCTCAGGCTATGGCAACAAAATGCTTGGACCCTGATTGGAGGACGACTGGGCAAATCCTTGGACACGAGGAAAGCAGAAAGGCAGCACTGTCGAATGTCCAGGAGGCGTGAAGGCAAACTCTTACGAGTGAGAGCCCGAGCTTGTGGTTGTTTGCCATGAACCTGTGAAGACATGTGAAGTTGACGACGCTGCCAAGATGTTACCTCAAGCCGGTGAGCTCTTGCAAGCCGACGGGACAAGGTCCCAGGCAAGGCATGGGCTGCAAATGCTGTGAGTTTGAGGAAGGCTTGCTGATTCCCTCCCAGCTTGGGTTTTCTCCAGGTTCACCGGTGTAAAGCGTGACCGCGGCAAAGAAGACCTGAGAGGCACCCTGCCAGCCAGTGTTCAGCTGTGTTCTGTCGGCCATGTGAGGCACCGAAATCGTTCCGCGCGTCTTCAAAGAGCTTCTGAAATGCTCTAGGTGCCCCTCGCAACAACATTCCTATCAAGCTGGTTTTTGAGGTCATGCATCAGACGCTGCAGGTACCCGAAGAATTATTGGATCAAGTGGTGGCGTGCGCAGGCTCATTTTCCGCACTCTCGTTGCACTCTTGCCCTGCACTGGGAATTCAGACCGCCGCCTTCCTCGTGCGACCGAGGCAGGCCAGGCTTGAGAAGGATTTTTCAGCATCAATGCAACATATCGGGCCGTCTTTGCAAGACGAGACCATGTAATGCAGTGCGTATGTGTGTGCGCGTAGAACCGCTACCCAGCCATATCGTTAAGAAATGCATTGAAGATCGGCTTACCCGGTCTAGAGGCTAGCAAACACGGCCTGCTATGAATTTGTGTGGGATTCATGGTGGCTTTGGCAGGAGGAACAGCGATTAAGCTGGTTTTAGTTTGGAGGTGTACCCAAAGCAGATGAAGCCATGAGGAGCATTTCTTAGGTGGTTTCCCCCACTCAGTAATAGTGACTATAAGAGATAACAAGGATTATATTCGGGTCCTCTCATATTCCTAATACAACCTAAACCCGAAACCCAAAATCCTGAACCCAACCCTAAACCCAGATCCCTAACCCGGAACCCTAAACCCTAAACCCAACTCCCCGTTATACCACCATTAAAGGGTGTCATGCTGCTGTCCCGGGAGTTCTGCTACCTTGGACGAGCTGGAGACGCTTAGAAAGGAAAGCCTAGTCGGTGAGATGAAGGCGGGAGTATGAGGGGAACAGTAGAATATGGTCTAGACTCCATAAAGGGGGTTATGTAGGGGGTTTATGTAAGGGATTATATAGGATTGAGGGTTCAGGATTTAGGATTTAGGGTCTAATCTAAACTCTATAAAGGGGTTTATATAGGGGAGTATTTGCTTATGAAGGGGGATACCAGGGTTCCTGTCTTGATGGGACTCACAGAATGCCAGGGTGCTGTGATTGGAAGCTATGTGCGCCATGGGGACAAGTACTACGAAGCAGCTTAGCCGGTGGATTGGAAAGGTTCGGCAAGTTTTCCGGTGACCTCCTCGAACATTTACCGGATTCTGCAGGAAGAAGCGTCGGGGATGTTTGGCTGTGGAAAAAATTGCCTTCTAATTAATGCATTTCGAGACCGATTCAGTTTGACCAGAGCTGATGAATGCTTGCCACATGTTCTGACACGTTTTGATCGTCGCATCTGCCAGACAACTGCCCGATGTTTGCTGCCAGACCCAGGCAAAGGAGTATGCATTCAAGGATTATGCCCGAATTTATTCTTGGATTCTGGGCACCGATGCAGAGGCATGTTTGACGTCGATCGTTTGAAGCTGCCTGTGATTTGAATTATGGATTTGCCTGCGTTTTTCCATCCAGGTGGAGCGCCGCTGTCCTGAAGCTTCCAAGATGATTGCTCCCTTCAGGCAGCAGCTGCCGCGTCTGCAAGCTTCACAGAGGCCTGCCGTGACCTGTGATAAGTTCTGGCTTCAGGCATGGGGGCTTCTCCCTGTGTTTGGATTGCGGTGAGGCTGTACCTGGGTTCGGATGACCCGAGCGTGCTGGAGGACATCATTCAGCTAGCGTGTTCTGATGTGATCTTATATGAAGGCATGCATAAATCTTTGAGAAGAGTAAATCGAGTAAGTCAGGCAAACAAAATCTAGTCGACGCTCTTTGACAAAGGCGCACGGTATGTGTTTCCCGAAGGAAGCTTCCCGAACTTTCCATGAGCGGAGGCCTCGCAGTCTCCGATGCGTGTGAATGTGAGCCATACCTTTCAATATGGCCTTTTTTGTGTCTAGCACGTTTAGCATCCGCTCAGGTTGTTACAGCATTTGCCCTAATGCCTCAAAGAGTAAGGGAAGGCGTGCTTGAGACAACATCCAATTTGGAATTGAACTCTTTTCGTTTGCCAGGGCAAAAGCATTTGATATCATGCATGCCCATGACATTTGTCTTCTTTTCAGCATATTGGAAAGCATGCGTACAGGTGTGACGGATGCCTGGTGTACATGAACGTCTCTCGGCTATCGAAGAGGCCTGGACCTTCCTGGCTTGGGCTGGTGCACACCAATCCAGCAATCCTCAACATTGCTTCTGCTTTGTGGGACTTCGGCTTTGCGGGTTTGAAACGTTGATGACCGTAATCGGAACGCTCAAGCAGGGCTTCTCCTGAGCATCCTGAGCAGGCGCCCGTTGATGGAAGTGCAGAAGCTTCTTGGAGCTAAGCAGATTGTCATGGAGTCCTTGTCCTGCTGGCCTGTCGCACGGTCTGCCCAAATTGCCACAAGTGTTGCGCACAGGGCAAGTTCTTCTCTGCGATTGAAAGTTTACCGGTCGCTGAATGAGTGCCAGGTTGAACCTTCAGCTGCTCATGGAAGCAGATGCCTTCATTTGCACATGGACGTCCAACTGGTTCCTAGCTTGAACGTTCTGTGCCAGTCAGCAGTCCCGTTCTGTCATGTCAGGACCAATTTTGCTGGGTGCTTCAACATGAGGTGTCGGCTGGTGGATGAGATGCGCATGACAGTGCCACCCTTGTGACTTGTCTTAAAGCAGTGTCAGGTAGCTGTTCATCAGCCGCTAAGGTGGGCCTCAAGGCGAATCACTTATCCCTAGAGGTGAACAAGTCGGACCCTTGGTTGGAGCTGACCGATTCTGCCTTCAAGCTTCGTGGCTTTGTGTTTGAGGCATTGCCCGCGATTCAATTGGGTCCATGGTGGCGGAGCAGAGACACCAGATTACCGCTGACGTCGCGGGTCCCTCTTCGTAGATTGCAGCATGCATTGAGGCCGAGCTGGACCGGAGAAACAGCGCTGCAACATAGAGAGACCTAATGTGCTTCGACGCGGCTCCAATGTCAGAAACGGGCAGTTTGCGCGCATGGCGGTAGCTGGACCGGAGAGACATCCCCGCAACATGAGAGACATGAGAGCCGGAAGTAGCCAGCCCAGAAGTGGGCTCCACCTGCATGGCATGATTCTGCTTGGACTTTTATGGACCTCCATGGGCATGGCATTGTCAAACATGGCGATGGTACGGGATGGGCTCCCTTGGAGCAGCGCCACCCCTGAGCTTGCAAGCAGAGGATGGATTCGGGACAGGTTCTGAAGGATGCGAGGTCCTGCCATTCGCACTGCCCACACGGAGACATCGTTGTCCAAAGGCTGAGCCTTCTTTAGCATCCTTTAGCAGCTGGTATACTGACACCAAACCTTTTTGCGGAGGCTCTTCGTCAGCTTCGTGCAGATGAAAAAGATCCCTCAAACAGGAATGAAGTGAACACCCTGTGTTGCGTGGAGGTATTGAAGCACCACCTTCTGGCATGTACCCAAACTCTAGGTAGGCGTAGGTTTTTCATTCAGGTTGCCGCGCATGTTGCTCGTACGTCCGCAGCAGCTTCTGGGCCCTTTTCAGCCACAAGCGGCTAATCTTGTAGTTCATAGCCGGTGGCCGCAGCATGATGCAGAGCACGCGTCGTGGAAGGCACACAGCCAAGCCACCGAAGCCACGTGCTTTGGCTTTTCCCCTCCGAGCTTTGATCGAGAGGATAAATTCCAACGAAGATCCTCCTTGGGCCAGCTATCTCAGTGCCGGAGTTGTCCGTGCCGAACGATCCGCTCGGCAAGAAGAGGAACGAGTGCAAGACACGCTGCCACGACTGCTTGGGTCTCGACGGATAGAGTGCGGGCTCGGAAATCTCAGTAGTGGCGGATGCTGTGGTGGCTCTCGAGTAGACAGCATGGGTATGACGAACCTTACAGGGCGCGTTTGGGAACTGTCTCAGGATTCCAAGGGATGCCGAGATGTTCAGCTTGCGATCGAGCAAGCTACTGATGACTTTCGGCGTGTTCTTGTGGCAGAAGTCGCTGGACATGTACTGGATGCCATGCGATGCCCACACGCAAACCACGTTCTTCAGAAATGCATCACGTCCTCCAGGCCGGCAGTCGGTGACAACTTACTTGGCACCTGAAACCTCAACTTGCTTCAGGAGCGTTTTACGCTCTCAGATCATCTGAGGCCCCCAGACTGCCAGTTCATCATCGACGAGATCATGGCTTGCAGCGGCTTTGTGGAATTGGCCAGGGCCTTGAACAGTCTCTGAGACTCCTGTCACGCTCTCCCGCAGCCGGAGGCTGCTCGCCACAAGTATGGCTGCCGTATCATCCAAAGGCCTGGAACTTCAAGTGAGTGCTTTCTGGATGGTGCCATGTGGCGTATGCATGTCCCAAGGTTGCTAGAACGCTGTTCTCCGGCCCAGGCAGCTGCGTGGGGAGGGCCACTTACACACACTACAGATCTGCTTTTACCTCAACAGGTTGAAAGCGTGGCGGCCGCCATCCTGTCTGATGTTAGTGGAATTGCACGCCATCCGTACGGCAATTATGCTGCACACTTAGACCCTGAAATGGCGCATGGGTGCAGATGCGCGGAGGTGATTCGAGCGCAATGTGCTGCTTGCTGACAGGTCTTGCAGAATTTATTGGAGCATGGTACCCCGGCTCATCGACATAGGCTGGCGCAGGCAGGTGGGACGTAGGGCATGTGATGGTTCTATGCTTATGGCTTGGAGGAGCTCAAGAAGGAGATCGTCCCCATTTGCCAGGACTCCTTTGGGAGTGCAGTAATTGCTGCTGCATTGTCAGGGCCCCTTAAAAGAGGTTTGAGTTGGGGATGCTTTATCCTCCTTCCTTGCGTTGCTGATTGCTTTGCTGATTGCTACACTGAACCGAGGTCCCAGCTTTGTAAAGAGGATGCGATATCCCTGGCACAAGCAATCGTGCAGGACTTCGGGGCTGCTCATGAAACATTCTTATTTCTATTCTTCTTGTTACTACTTGATTTTTATTAGTATTCGTATTATTACTATTAGGACTGCGGGAACTGCGGCATTTGTATGCATTTGTGGAAGGAGCAGGGACTGCTGACCTTCATGGTCAGGGGCTCAGGTAGTGCTCGCATGGGGCGCAGATCCTCAATGGTGGCGCAAAAAGCTGTTGTGGCCCAGGCTCATGCGCGCCACGGTCATGCAGCCGTTCGTCTTCTTTTGCAGGCGAATGGCAAAAAGGGCAAACAAAACCCTTCAGAATGGACTCCTTCCCAGCTTCCGGCTGAGGCCCTGGATGGGTCCGATCTGGCCAAAGCCCGCGAGTTGCTGTGCGCAGAGCTGCCGTCCCTCAAAGTCTCCAGGCCAACCGCTGATTTCAAGTGTCTTAAAGTGACTGAAGCAATGTTGCGGCATTGGCAGGTATGGCAGGATTGTAGCCAGCTGGCTTGATGCAGAGGGCAGAAAATCTGGTGCAGCTCCCCACCCAGACATAATGTTGACATGGTGTCCATTCATTCTCACCATATTCTCACCATGCCTTTCTCGTGAATCTGCGATGGCGATCTGCGAACCCCGAGGCCGTCAGGGCCGCCTGAGGCGACCTGCACGGAAGCTTTCCAACGCAGCAGGCTGAGCGCAAATCCCAAACGGAATTCCAATCCCCAGCAAGGAGGACATACTTATCCTTTGCCCAATCTGTCCCCAGGTTCAGAATGGCTTGGTTGTAGTTGGAGCCCAAAGACAGGGGAATTTGCATCTCGCGCTACGGCCCTGCAAAGTTTTTTGACTGAGGCCTCAACCTTACACAGTTCACGTGTCCTTGCCCTCGCCTTCAACAATAGTATGATGTCTGCAGGCAGGACTTTGGGTAGTGAGTTGCCTGCTACAAGATCAACCTGACCCTGGCAGGTATGGTTCGCACAAAGACGAACTATTCCTGCGGTCTCATGCTATGAGGCATGTGCATGTGACAGGCGTGTTTGCGGTGGATGACAGCTTAAGGGCAATGAGAGTTTTAGCATTTGAGAGATCTTCAGAAGGCTGTTGGATTATCCGTTATGCATGTCTCCTCGGCTTCGCAGCAGCAGCGGCCTTGTTTTTCTGAGTGCTGCTGGCAGCTACCGTCACTGTATCAAACTGAGGCACAAATAATGTTCTGTCTCTGTGCCGGCTGGCTCCTGCCCGTGCGCCCCCTCAGCCACGTTAGAAAAGAACCCCCTGCTCAGAATGTACGTATTTTTTTGGTTAGGCCAGAGGCCCAGAGGCTGGTGGCCGGACGTGCAGATCCCTCAGAAACTTCCAGAAGCGTCCTGTCAGCTTACCGCTTTGGTTTTGGTTCTTCTCCGTTTCAGGTCGCAGTGTCTAGGCAAAGGCCGGTGGGTTTCTACAGCCTTTGGCAGCGCCATGATATGCCAATCTTGTTTCAGAGGTTTTGTGGCTGGCCGCCAGCTGTCTGAAGTCCTTCCGCGACGCGCGGGGCTTGGCTATGCTTTGCTGCTTTGCTCCGCTTCAAAAAGGAGCATGTTAGGAACCTGGTTTTGGATTGGCTGCATCAGGCACTATCTGTACAGACCCTCTCTGGTTGGAAGTGCAATCCTCTGAGAGCACTGCGATGTGCGGCATACATTCTCCCTGCACAGTGTATGATCGTGCATGCCAACCATTTTACGTTAGTTGGAACCACGCATTTCCTTTGTTCATAGCTTGGGTTTGCCTAGTTTTTCCCCTTTGGTTATTGCCCTTGCTTGGTTGCGTGGAACCAACTCTTTTGGACAATGTCTTGTCCAGCTGCAAATTAGGATAGCATGCGGTTCCCCAACTGCATGCCGTCTATGTAGCAGAAGCGCTGACTTGACATTACAGTATATGTACTGAACAAGTGACGATTGCTTCTGCTTTCCACTATAGTCGTTGCATCTGCAATACCTCTCGACACAAAGTCGGGTAGGTATTGAACGCATAGCATACAAGATGTATGACAAGTCATAATGGCATTGTCTGATGCAGGGCAAAAGCCTTGGATGGAGCAAAGCATCTGCAGTAGGAGTGAGGCATCGCAGCTATATGTACTTTCGCCTTTTTGTGTCCCTGCTGGCTCCAGCAAATGGCGGGCTTCGTCCAGTTGTAGCAACAGCCCCTCACATGGGAGTTTTGGACGTCCAGGCTCTGGGTCTTTGCTAAGCAGCTCTGCTTCCTGTAAACAGCAGGAGGTGAACAGCTTTATTTGAATTGCTTTGCATGAAACGGAAACAGCACCCCGCTTCAAGTAAGCCGCACGAAGTTCAAGAAGTGAGGTGTGCAGCTGATTGGAGCGGTGGCTGGGCCGCCCTCGCACCTCCCAGGCAGGAAGACGTGTCATGCTTGGAGAGGTACGGGACCGTAAAGCAATGCTAGAGCTGCTAGCCTTGCAGTTGCAGGCGGCATGAGCACATGCATCCAGATTGTGGAGGGCGTCGTGCCGGGCATTAATCGTCTAGCCACCTGGCTGAGCCTGGCTGTGTGATAGCTCCCTTCCTTCCTTGCGCACCTGACCTGCAGTTTTGGAAATGCCGGTGGGAGGGACACTTGCGTAAGCGTGCGGCAAGTGAGGCCCTCAAAGGCCACATGGAGCAGTTTGGCCAGGCGGTGCACTCGGAACATCTCGGAACCCCAGGATCCCAGGATCACAGGAGGTGTCTTCACTGACTGAGGTGGATCTGGTTCACATGGGAAACCGGCAAAACCCTGAAGAGGAGCCCCCCAAGGCCGGGAGGATCAGAAGGGACCGATAGAGTGGGATCTTTCTGAGCTTCCCGTTCCAAAGGTTCGCTTCTCCACGCCTGAAGCTGCACAGAGGCTAGGATGGCATAGCACCTCTTGACACACTGAAGGCAATCCCTCTCTGCCAGGGCGCTGGAAGCCATAAATGGGGGACAAGTTGTGATAGATGGAATGCTGCTCAAGGCGCTCCAGCAGTCCTGCTTCACATAGGCAGTTTCTGTGGGTTTTTGTGCCAGGCTCAGTACATGCAGGGCAAGGGCAGGGGTCGTGGAGCACCCCCCACTGCTACAGAGCGAAACTTGGAAGTCACCAGCCCGGAGCTTAAAGAATGCTGCCTCGCTGGAGTACAAGCATGGGGCTGCCGCAAGGCCGTGACCTTTTCCTGGAGCGTGAGCGTGCAAGAAATAGGGCTGGTGGAGGCGGTGGAGGCGGGGGGGAGCAGCGACCTGCTACGTCTGGCTGCGGTCATTGAGGGCAGTGCATCATAAGAGCTCTCGACCAGGCGGCGGCAAAGAACGAAGCCGCAGCCGGGATCGCAGCCGTGACCGCCGTCGAAGGCCTGATGGCAGCATGATATTTCTTCAAAAGTAGGCAGCTCCCATTCTTTGGCCAGGCGGAGAAGCAGCGACAGCAGCAGGTCCAAGCGGCGCCGACGCAGCGCAAGCAAAAGTCGTGGCAGGAGAAGATGAGATCCGTGGTGATCCCCTCTGTCAGGATCCCAGAACATCCAGAAGTCCCGAACCTGACTCTCTAAGAATTGGGTGACTGCTTTCAGGCCACCGCCGTCGAAGCGGCCTTACGAAGGTGAGTGCGGAGTAGATGAGGAGCAGCTGCAGAACAGGACCACAGAGAGAAGCCGCGTGAAGGCTGAACTTTATTTGGGTCCCCATAACAGGGATAATAGTATTTTGGGGTTAAATTGGGGTCCCCCTATGTAGGGAACTACCACGTCGGTATGGGAGACGTTCAAATGATTGCATCATTGAATCATCCGTTTCATAAGTCCACGAATCCATTGGGTCACTGCAGCCTGCAGAGTCTCCAAACTCCGCAGACTCCCTTCAACATCAAATCTCCCTAAGCTGAGTTATGAAAGTGATTTGTGGAGAGAAGATCCACTGGGCTGTCGCAAAAACTGCGACAGGGTGCGCTTGAGAGGTTGGGTGCCGCACCAGAGGGGCTAGCAGGTCGGAAAAGCCACACCGCAGATTCACGCCAGCGTCTGCTCTGCTATCGGGCACATCTTTCACTACATAGTGTCTCATGAAGCAAGTGCCCGTTTTCACAGGTGGTGCTTGGATGCTTGTCCCCCCCGCCAGCTTCAAACAAGAGCTGAGCAGAGGATGAAGCTACATGATCAAATGCAACAACAGGTCCTTAGCAGACATGAGTCCTAAAGCATAGCATGCGTAAAAAACTTGACGACTCTAATCAGACTGCCGGGCAGCATGGGCAAAAGCTGAGGAACGACAAGCTTCCAAGGTAGGGTCCAGACCTTCAGGCACCATGGCGGACCTCACAGCGAGGTGCTAGGGCTCCTCGTAGTTTCCTGGATTGATCGTGATTGATCTGACTGTGTCCTGCAGGCAGCGACGTCTTGTGCACATGACGTCCAACATATTCGATGCTGATGGCTCTGACAAGTCCGTGTACTCGGCAAGCAGGCAGAAGGAGCAATGTGGATGTACTTTGCCTGTAATTCTGCTAGCAACCAGTGCTCATGAAGTTGTTTGATTTCCTGCTGGTGAGGAGCTTCAGAACCTCCAGCAGAGCTACGTCCATGGCCCCAGAGTGCCGGAGGCCATGAACTTGCCCAGGCCCCTAAACTCTTTCCCGGCTGGTTCAGCTGTTTTTTCTTGCATCTATCAGTTTGCAGGCCGCAAGAGATGAAGTATGCGCTGATGTCGGGAAACAACGCTGTGCTGCCGGGCAGCAGGTTGCGGTCAGAAAATGCAAATTTTGTGATGCATCTCTTTCCTGGGCAGTATGGTGAATGGCCCTGGCACGAAGCGCGACGCACAGTTCATGCCCAAGGCCCTCTGTACATTGAGTTTCACACGCAGTCTCGTCTCAATGCAACTCTTTAACCAGCTGCTTTGCAGGAGTTCTGGGCGACTTCCGTGGACCTCAAGTGGCATGATGCCAGTGTCCAAGCTCCCACATCAAGAAGGAGGAAGCAGTGAAGCACTGTTCAAAAGCACAGGTGCGGAACGAGCGCTGCCGCCACAAAAGCCATGCCGCTGAGCGTGTCAATTTAGATGCCAAGGCGGGGTTGGAAAATCGTTGCCCCGTTCTGGGCAGATTCGCTGTGGATCTGGAAGACGTCAGGACAAGAAGCTCCGAGAAATGTCTTCCGAGCTGTTTCAGAAGGACACATCCCTGCCAGTCTTCTTGCCCGTTTGGCTTCTTCGATTGCGCCCTGCAGGAGCGTTTGGTCAATCGATCCATGCACAAGTCAGATCTTGTCGCCGCTGAGGACAGCCTGCTCTGTCTGCCCTTGGTCTGTTTTTGTTGGGACTTGCGTAGCCTTTGCCAATCAGACGGACTACCTGACCATCGACTCGTCGCTGCATGAGCAACATGAAAATGGTAGTGCGGCGAGCCTTGGCTTTATCTTCCGATCTTCCGATCTCGACCTTCATGTTTGCAGGAGATTTCACTCCATCATGGAAATCGGTGCAAAGTTGCAAGAGCAACTCTTTGCCTGATCTGAGGATGCCCAGCAGAGCATCTGCAAGCCAAAGGCCACTGAGCTAGATGGTAAATCTGTTTATTTAAGGGCTGCCGCCGCTGC